>JAJPUD010002127.1:0-36775 GCA_023553655.1 Myrmecobius fasciatus | reverse complement strand
TGTGTGTGTGTGTGTGTGTGTGTGTGTGTGTGTGTGTGTGTGTGTGTAGAAACTACAGGAAGGAAAGAGGGAGGGAGGAAAGGAAGGAGGAAAAAACCAGAGAGAGAAAGAGTAAGGAAGGAAGAGAGAGAGGTGTTTGTGTTTGTGGTAGCTCAAAGTATGGGTTCTGAGAGGCATTCTGTAGGTGAGCTCAGCTTGCCTGCTAGTAGCCATACATGCCTGTGCTTCAGACCTTGGTGTAGTCATCAGGTTGGATCTGGATGCATCCTGGGTCAATCCTTCCTAATGAAGAGAATCCTGGAGGTGAGTTCTTCCAGAGCAGCATCTCCTTGTTTGCAGTTCAAAATAAGAATGAAGGGATCTTGCATTTCTCAACCTCTGGAATAGGCAGTCATGTATTTCACAGAGATCTAGGATCTCATAAGAGGATGTATCTGGATCCCAGAGGGCATCTAGATAAGCCTATATCTGGACAGGAATCCCCTCAACAACATCCCAGACAAGTGGCCATAACAGCTTCTCAGTGAAGGAGAATCCACCAGGTAGGCTAGAGTCTTTTCCCTCTCTGAGCCTCAGTTTTTTATCTACAAATTAGAGGAGGAGAATGCTTTGAAGGCTAATTAGTAGAGTGTCATAAATTGAATAAGCACTCTAAAAATTATTATTAGCTCCTTGAGGCAGCCCATCCCACTCATGGAATTGTACTGATTCTTAGGAAATTTTTCCTTATAGCAAATTAAAATCTGCCCCTCTATATCTTGTAGCCACTCCTCCTAATTTTGCCTTCTGAGGCCAAGCAGAATGAATTTAGTCCATCTCTACATGTGATAGCGCATTTGTTCTACTTCTCAGACTACTTCTTTTCCATGTCCTATTCTGGAACCCCTTATGTATGTGTGTCCCCCAAAACTTTGTCCTGACTTTCTTTCTCTAGAACCCTTTACTTGGTGAACTTATTAACTCCCATGGATTTAATGATCGCCTCTCTGCAGATAAATCTCAGATCTATAGGTCCAACCTTAGTCTCTCTTCCAAGAGACTAATTACCAACTGCCTACTGAACATTGCTAATAGAATACTCCACAGTAATCTCAATTTTAACTTCTCCAAAATAGAATTCATTATTTCCCCCTCAAAACCCACCTCTGTTTCAAACTTCCCTATTTCTGTCTAGGGTACCACCATCCTTCCTGTCACCTAGGTTCACATTGTCCAGGCAGCCTCTATTCTTTGCTCTCCCTCACTCTCATCAACTGACCAGTTGCTAAATCTTGTTGAAATAGACAAATGCATATTTCAGATGAATAGATATTTCTGTGTCTCCAAAGGATCCTTTTCTCTCCATTTACATGACCTCCATTATTTTAATTCAAGTCCCCATCACCTCTTGAAAGACCAGAAGTCTCTTAGCTTCACATGGTTGCCAAAATGTTCTATATTCCTAAAGTACAGGCCAGATCATGGCAACTTCACTGGCTTCCTACTGACCTTTAGAAATAAATACAAACTTCTCTGTGTGGCATTCAAAACCCTTTACAACTTGCCTCTAACTTATTTCTCCAAGCTTCTCATATATTATTTCCTTTGATATACTTTTGGTCTGAACTGGTCAAATTGGCTTTCTTGTTTCTCATATGTGACATCTCTGTCTTCCACCCCATGCCATTGTACAGACTTTAAATCTCTCCAGAATTCCTGAAATGTACACCTTCCTTACCTCTGCCCCTTAGAATCCTTATCTTCCTTCTGGTTTCAGCTCAAGCTACACACACCTTCTGCCTATCTTTTCAAACTTTTCATCTGCTACTATCTCCCTTTCCCCCCAATCTCTTTTATTTACTTTGTATGTACTTTATATACATTGTACTTAACACAGGAATATTGTTTCCCTGTAAGCTTCTTGAAAGTGGAGATTGTTACATTTTGTTGTCTTTGTATCCCCTATGTCCTAATATAATGCCTGACACACAAGAGCTTAATAAATACTTGTGAATTGATTATTTCATTTACCTGAACATAGCTATTACATCTCTCAAATTTCTATCCTTCCAAACCTCAATTTCTTCAGCTGTAAAATGGGAATAATAGAAGCTACCTTATAGGGTTGTTGTGGAGATTAAATGAAGTAATAAATACATAATGTTAATATATTTATAACTTAGTTATAATATAGTTTTCATATATTTATAATAATATTTATCAATGGATGGATCTTCAACAAATTCTACTTCTACATATCTTTTGTTGTTGTTGTTGTTGTTGTTGATTGACTTGCCCAGAATCATACAGCTAGTAAGCTTCTAAGATCAATTTTAAACTCAGGTCCTCCTGATTCCAGAGCTGGTGCTCTACCCCCTACACCATCTAGCCATCTCTTATTTCTACATATCTTAAAGGAATTGCATATAACCTACTTTTGGATAGCTTTAATCACAAAGAAATTTTGTTTCCTTGTTTGTTGTTTCTCCTACCATCCAGCTGAAATGGCCTGTTACTTCTAATCATCTTTCCTTATTCTGCCTTCTAGAACCAAACCAGAAAAATGGAATCCCTTTTCTACCAGATTGTTCTTCACTGAATACTATCCAGCTTGTCAATGTCCTTGAGAAACTGATACTTTGGATTGATCCCAATCCTTTAGATGGTATTCAATCAGTTCAGATCAAAGATCACATTATCAGCTCCTTGTTCCTGACAGCTCTCCTCTCAAGTTCCAATGAGCTTTTTGGGTTTCCTCATCACATTCCTGACTCATCTCATTGTGGTCTACTAAAACCTCAAGATCTTTCTCAGACAAATGGCTAACTACTTATGAAGTTGATTTTCAGAACTCGTGCGGTACTTTAGATATGTCCTTATTAAATTTCATTTTATTCAAACCCACTGTTTTGTCATGATCTTTTGAGATTCTAATTCTGTCTCCAGTTTATTAATTACCCTTCTTGGCTTTGTGTCATCTTCAGATGTGATGACCATGCCATCTACACTTCTAAGTTTCTGAAAAAAGTATTAAGCAGCACAAAGGAAAGCACATTGCCTTGGTGTACTCCACTCCTTCCTAAGCTGGCTTTGAACTACTTAACAATGGCTCCTTGAGTCTGGCCTTGAGTTCAACTGGCTCAAATCCATTTAATTGTTCATCATGTGGTCCACATTTCTCCATCTTTTACATGAAAATAGTATAAGATATTTTATCAAATTATTTGCTAAAATCTAAGTAAAGCACATCTAGAGAATTCCCCTCATCTACTAGCTCAGTAACCCTGTTAAAAAAAGAAATAAGGTTAGTGTGATCTGATCTATTCTTGAAACCAAGCTGGCCCTTTGGAATCATTGCATACTTTTCTAAATGTTCACTAACCGTCTCTTTAATGCCCTCTTCAAGAATTTTCTTAGGAATAGAAGTCAAGTTTGCCAGCTTATGGTTTTCAGATCTCTTTTCTTCCTTTTGTTTGAAAATTGGGACAGTATTTACCCTTCTTTTGGTCTTCAGAACCAGTTGCCTTTTCTACGATTTTTCAAATATCACTGATATTTTTCAAATATCGGCATTCACATCCTCCAGACATATAGGTCATCTGGACCAGGTGATTTGAATACATCATGGGCCTATATCTACTCTCTTATTATCTTCTTACTTGTCTTGGGTATTGGCTGCCCCTTGGCCATTTTAGTTTGGTCATTTCTAAAGCAAAGGTCACTCTCCTTTGCAGAAAAAACAAAATTGAACTAAGAACTGAGTCCCTCTTCCTTCTCTCTGTTATCAGTTATCATCACCCATCTGCCCTTTGCAATAATCTTTTTCAGTTTTGATTTTCCTCCCAAATGCTAATGTGCTCTAAAATACTAATACTGTTATTATCTTCAATCTGCAAGGAAGCAATATTAGTTATAGGGGACACCAAGGCACCATAAAGTTGTCTGACACAGATTTCACACACTTCAAAAAAAAAATCTTGATTTTTTTTGTTTGATGTGGTCATTAGACTGGTAGGTGAAAAAAATAAACAAAATATACCTAGAGGCTAATACAACATCTGACAAAGTCTTTTTTAGGATACCTTTGCAGATAAGATGAAAATATAGTTGAACACATTTGCAGCAAGGTGAACAACTGCATCTGGAAACTTGGTCACTTACTATTAACTGTTAAATTAAATTGCTATTTTATATTGTTATATCACTATTACATGATAATGTTACTATTAAATTAATCAACTAATTAAAATGTTGAATTCCAAATTCTTTTACTCCTCACCCATTGAGAAGAAAGGAACATGATGTCAATTACACATTATTCCCCTTAGGATGTGACAATCCCCCTTAGGGATTGTTTCATTCTTTGTATTTGTATTTCCAATATTTAGCACAGTGCCTGACACAAACTCAACTTAATAAAGACTATTGACTCACTTATTGTTTGGCTTCCTACCTGTGTGACCTTGGACAAATCACTTGAGTTTTTCCCAAAGGATTGGTTGGATTCCAAAGTGTTCAAGGAAATGTTTAACAACCTCAGGACAAACGTTTAAGTTTAATCTGCAATTATTAACCTTTTCTCTGTCATTCTCTTAAGTTGACTTTAGACAATTAGCAAAATAACAAATCAAACCCTGACTTGTAGTGTTTGCCCATGTCTGAGGTGTAAATTCACACATTGAAAATTTAACAATCAGCTCTCTTGAGCCCTTCTGCATATCCCTGGTTGGTCTGGATAGTACTGAAGGTTCTTTCCAGCTCTATGATACTGTAATTGAATGAATTAATATCATATTGGATGGAGCTCTTTTGGTAGCAAGGTATCACAGAAGAACTTGGAATCAGGGAGACGAGTTTAAATGTGACCTCAAAGCACTTAGTAGCTGTGGTGACTCTGAACAAAACACTTTACCACTCAGACTCAGTTTTCTTACTTGTAAAATGAGTATAACGTTAGTCCTTATTTCACAGGGTTGTTGAAAGGATCAAATGAGGAAAATAGGTAAAGTCAGTTTGCAAACATTTGGCTTCAACCTCTCTCCTTGACCGTACAAAAAAATCTTAGAAGACAGTGTGCCATAATGGATAGATCACTGGAGTTGGAGTCAGAGAGATGTGAGTTTGAATTTATCTTCAGATACTTTCTAGCTGTGTGGCCTTGCCAAAATAACATTTACCTTTTAAGTGAAGATAACATATCAAATAAAATAATATATATAAGGTTTTTTATAAACCATAAAGAACTATGTAAAAGCCATTTGCTACTATTATTGCTGTTATTAATTGGAAAGATTGGAAAATTGGACTGAATTTATTTAACAGGATGCAGTTTAAATGGATTTTTTTAAAAATCAATTTCATAAGTAAAGGCACCATATCAAGGGAAGGATTTGTGCTATTGCCCTCCCCAGGGATCGGACCATATCTAGAGAATTATCTCAATTTTGAGGCCTCTTATTTTAAGAGAGAGATTAAACTGGGAATTCTGCCATATTAGGAATACTTAGTGATATGTAGAATGTTTAGCCTAGAATAGAGAAAACTTGGAGAAAAAGTTGTCTTCTGGATATCTGAAGGGTTCACCTACCATATAGAAGAAGGATTAAATTTGGGTCTAAGTGGGTCAAGGGAAGGGACTAGTTTAGTTCTGTCTTTATGTCTCAACTGCCCATCCCAATCCCTTGCTCATAGGGTAACAGCATGGTAGAACTGTTCTGCAGTCAGAGGACCTAGCTGTGACACTTCCTGTCTGTGCAATCTGCCTGTGGTCCATCTTTCTAGACCTCAGTATATCAGCTAGAAAATGAAGGTGCTGGACTAGAGGGCTTCTGGAGCCCCATTTCAGATCTAAATCTATGATCCAATGATGCTATTGGTGCCTAGTAAGTGCTCGCTGAAATGAATTAAGCTCCAAAAGCAAAAGTAGGGCCAGCAAGTGGAAATGTTAGGGTAGCGAGTTTTAGCCCAATCTGCCATAGACATTTTGAATTAAGGATACCTTCCTGAGGCAGGCCTGGTATCAGGTGGAGACATGCTTCCTTAAGGTGAACCATTTGTGGATGTCTCAATGTTGACAGCCTATCAACTGGAAAAGGCAGAAGGCAATCTTGTTGGTGTCCCCTTAACCCTGGACTGTCATACAAACTATAGGTCTTAGAGCTGGGAGGGGCTTCATGAGAGCATCTGAACACATGGAATCTTAGAGTCAGGAAGGACCTTAGAGCTCATCTCATCCAGTCCAAACCTGAACAAGAGCTTGCTCTTGTTCTTCGCCATCCAGTGGACATCCATTCTTTGTTTGAAGAGCTCCAGAAAGGGGAAATCTCACTGTTTTCTGAGTCAATCCATTCTACTTTGACACAGTTCTAATTGTTAGGAGCATTTTGCACCCAAATTTGTCCACTGTTTCTAGTCTTACCTTGGGGATCCACTATAATTTATGGTAAACAGATTTTCCCTCTTCCTTCCTTTCCTCCTAAAGACAGCAAGAAATCTGATATAGGTTATACATGTATAATCATTTTAAACATTTCCATATTAGTCATCTTGTTAAAGAAAAATCAGAACAAAAAGGGAAAACCATGGGAAAAAATGAAAATAGTATGTTTTGATCTACATTCAGTAGATTAGTTAACCTCTCCTTAGGCAGGCTGGTGGCTACTACCTCTCCTGAAGATACCTGATGAGCTTTAATAATGTTATATCTCAGAATGCCCAAACTCAAGTGACCCACCAGTCTCAGCTTCCTCTAGTAGAAGGGATTATAGGCTTGCACTGCCATACCTGATATATTCATAATTTCTACTACAGAAATATTCCATCATATTCATGTATCACAATTTGTTTAGCCTTTCTCCAAATGTTTCTAGTTTGTTTCTAGTTCTTTGCTTTCACAAAAAGTGTTGCTATAATATTTTGGTGTATTTAAGATCTTTCTGTCTTTGACCCTCCTTGGGGTATATGGGTATATCTGCATGTATATGTGTGTATGTGTATACATGTGCATATATAGTGTGTCTGTATGGGCACTGACTATTTTAATCTTTTTAAAAAGCAAAATTTCAAATTGCTTTTTGGAACAGTTGTACTGATTCACACTGCCACCAAAAGGGTATTAGTATATGTCTTCCTATATCCCTTCAAATTATGACAATTTCTAAATTTGTCCACTTGCTAAATTGAGATGAAACTTCAGATTTTGTTTTGTTTTGTTTTGTTTTCATTTCTCTTACTATCAGTGTTTTGGAAAGATCTTTCATGTGATTCTTGCAATTTTCTGTGCAAATTTCCTATAATCACTTCACTGAGGAATGACTCTTATGTTGCTAATTACTCTATATGTCTTGGATATCAGACTTTTATCAGAAATACTTAATTCCCAGCTGGCACTTTCTATTCTTACAAAAGCTTTTCAATTTCATCTAATTAGACTTATCCATTTTATCTTTTGTGTTCTCCTCCATCTTTTGTTTAGGTAAACATTTTCCCCCTCTAATGGAATATTATGCCATAAGAAATGAATAAGAAGAATTCAGAGAAGCATGGGAAGAATTTATGAAGTGATATAGAGGGAAATAAAAACCATAAAAATCATACATACAATGACTTTAGCAACAAAAATGTAAATAATAAAAATGAATAATTATAATGACCAAACTTTCCCTCTGGAGAATATTTTATAAAATATATCTTTCCCTCCTTTGTTGCAGAGGTATAGGACTAAACATGGAGAATATTGCATATGCTATCGACATCTTAGATATTTTGTTTAGTTTCCCCTCTCCCTTTTTTTTTTCAAAGTTTTTATTACAGGGATGACTTGACGGGTAGGAGAGTATTAATGAATTATATTCAGAAATGACTTGATATAAAAACAAACTCCATTAATAATATAAGATACATTAAAAATTACCTTTTGCCATAGTTGTAAAAAATGCCAGTATCTATTATACTCTATTTTTTTAAATGACCATTTATATTTAAGTTGAGTAACAATTTGGAACTTATTATGGTGTATGGCATAAGATACTGACTGAAATATTTTTTCTTTTTTTTTTTTTCACATACTACTCTCCAATTTTTCCAGCAGTTCTTTTTTCTTTCTTCCTTCCTTCCTTTCTTTCTTTCTTTCTTTTTTTTTTTTTAGGCAATTAGGGTTAAGTGACTTGCCCAGGGCCACACAGCTAGAAGTGTTAAGTGTCTAAGATCAAATTTGAACTCAGGTCCTGATTTCAGGGTTGGTGCTCTATCCACTACGCCACCTAGCTGCCCCTTTTCCAGCAGTTTTATCAAAAAAAGAATTCATCCCCAATTACTGGATTCTTCATTTAGAGTTAAAGTATCTTGTTCAAAGTCACATAGCAATGTTGAATTGAATTGAATACACAAAACTGGTATATTATGTGGGTGTATTATGTGTTATATGTTGCATGTGTGAGATAGAGGAGAGAGACAGAGACAGAGAGAGAGAGACAAATTATTTGGGGGGACTAGAATAGTCCCCCATATACTGTATAATAGTGCCCTGTATCTCTTTGTTCTTCTTCCTCCTGTCTCATGATAGATCTGATTGTGCTGGACTCAATTGGATCAATCCAGATCAATCAATCAGTTGCTCAGTCAGTCAATAAGCATTTAAGTACCTACTATGTGGCAGGCACTGGGCTAAACAATGAAAATACAAAAAGATGCAAAAGATAATCTCTGCCCTTAGAGAATTTACAATCTAATCAATATCCAAAGAAAATATGTACAAACAAGCTATAGGCAGAAGAAACAGAAAGTAGTTAACAAAGAGAAGATACCTAAATTAAGAGGGGATGGTAAAAGCATCTTACAACATGGAATTTTCGTTCAAACTTAAAGGTCAGGGAGGCCAGGAGGCAGAGTTGAGGAAGGAGATCATTCCAGGCATGGGGGACAGTCAGAGAAAATGCCTGAAGCCAAGTGATGGATCAAAGAGTACATGATGAGAAGCAGGGTATGTGTGTGTAGAGGGAGCTGGGTTATAAAAAGGTTTGCACACCAAACAGAAGATTTTATGTTTTACCTTGGAGGTAATATAGAGCCAGTTGGAGTCTGTTGAATAGGGGGTTGACATGGTCAGATCTATACTTTAAGAAAATCACTTGGGCAGTTCAATGGAGGATAGATTGGTGTGGGAAAAGACTTATGATAAGCAGATCCACTAGTAAGCTATTGCAATAGTCCAATTGTAAGGTGATAAGGGCCTGCTCTAGGCTAGTGATAGTATCAGAGGAGAGAGGAGTTGTATTTGAGAGCTGTTGGAAAGATTAAATCAGGCCGTGACAACAGGATGAATATGAAAGGTGAGAGATAGTGAGGAGTTGAGGATGGCACCTAGGTTATGAACCTGAGGAATTGGGAGGATGGTGTTGCCCTCTATGGTAACAGGGAAGTTTAAAAGGGAGGAAGGTTTAGGGGGAAAAAAAGAATGGGTTCATTTTGGATATATTGAGTTTCAGATGTTTACTGGACATCCAGTTTAATATGTCTAAAAGGCAGTTGGAGATGCATGACTGGAGATCAGCAGAAAAGTTAAGGCAGGATAGATTTGAGAATCAACAAAAAGATGGTATTTAAATCCATGGGAACTAATGAGTTCAAGTGAAGTAGCATAGAGGGAGAAGAGAAAAGGGCCTAGATCAGAGCCTTGTGGGACACCTATAGCTATAGGGCATAACCCTGAATGAAGATAGCTAAAAAGAGTACCAGGAGAAAGTGGTGTCTCAAAAACCTAGAGAGAAGAGAGCATCAAGGAGAAGAGGGCAATCAATAGTATCAAGATAACTAGGAAAATGAGGACTGAGAAAAAGCCATTGGATTCAGAGAAAACAGTGTTAAAGGAATGATGAGGTCAGAAGTCAGATTGTAAGGGGTTAAGAAACAAATGAAATAAGTGGAGTCACTTATTGTGGCCTTCTCAAAGGATGTAGTGACCAAGGGTAGAAGAGATGAGATGATAACTATCAGGGAAGGACCAGGTGAGAATTTTTTGAGGATGGGAGATTAATGGACATGTCTGAAGGTAGTAGGGAAGGAGCCAATAAACAGGGAGAAGTAGAAGATAAGTAACAGTGGGGATGAAAGAGGGAATTAATCTGTTGGAGAAGGTGTGATGGAATGGGATTGCTTGTTGTAGTAGAAGCCTTTGCCTTGCTAAGGAGGAGAGCCACCTCTGTGTGTGAGACAGAGGCAAATGAACAGATAATGGTAGAAGGCATCTGAGTCATATGAGATGAGGAGGAGAGGAAAATAAGGATCTTAATGGAATGATCTCAATTTTTTTTAGTAAAATATGAAGGTTCTCAACAGAGAGTGGGAAACATAGGAGATTTGAGGAGGGATGTAAAGGTTTAAGATCCTTATTTTCCTCTGTGACTGGAGGTCACAAAGTGGACGAAGAATAGGGTTTGGTAAGGAAAAACAGAAGGAGAGATGAAATACCACAGCCAGAAAAGAGAATTTCCGAATTCTTCAAGTGGAAGTTGTACATTTGTGAGTAATGGTAAAAAGCCAGGGTACACCAGTATTGTGTATAGCTGATATGGAGTAAAAGAGTAGTTTATAGGAGTTGAGAGATGTCAAGATGGTGAAGAGTAGACAGGTCTTTGAACTCTTCTTGGCTTCCCTCAGAGCAATACCAGATCAAGCCTCTGAATAGGTTTTAGAATGACAGAATACACAAATATTTGGAGTGTTATAAATTTCCAGAAGAAGATATTTTGGAAGAACTTCAGAAAAAGTCTGTTTCAATTGGGCACTGGGGGAGGCAGCTGAGGGCAGGCACAGAGCAGGGACCCAGGGCGGTAGCATTCTGTGCACTGGGGGAATCTATCATTAGACACTTAGCCAAAATACTCTCTTGGCTACTCTGTCCTGGTTCAGAAGTCAGTGGAAGAACAGATTAGCTATGAGACATCCAACAGAACTACAAAAGGCAAACAATGAACCCCAGAACCCCGGAATAAGGAGAGACTTGGCCACACCCACACAGTACAGGAAGAAAGTCTGTAGCACCAGCTCCAGGGCAGCATGAAGCTGTTGCTTGTAGAGGAACCTTGGGACAATCTCCCTTTTGCCCTAAAAACAGACCTCAATCTTTAAGAATGAGCAAAAAAGCAAAAAGAACTCTGACTGTAGATAGCTTTTAATGGAGTCAGAGAAGAACAGACCTCAAACCCTGAGCCCTAAAAGGTGATATGAGTTGGTCTTCATCCATCTCGCAAGGCTCTCTTTGAAGAATTTAAAAAAAAAGAATTGAGTAGGTTGAGGAACTGAATGGTTAGTCTTTGAGAGAGAATATGTATGTCAAAGTCTCCTAGCATGAAACCCAGAGGTGGGGAGGAGAGAAGAATTATGAACTAGGCACAGAACTCGAAGAAGGAGGAAAAAGAATGACCTAGAAGTCTACAAATAATAGCTAGAGAATTTTGATTGGGTGAAAGATGTAGATTTTATGGACCTCAAAGGAAAAAAGGTTACCTGAGTGATGGAGGTAAGGAGAGAAACTAGAAGTGGAAAGAGAAAGAAAGGAGGATTTCAACTCCCTCCCACCTCAACCAGTGAGCCTAGAGGAATGAGTGAAAGTCCAATCAGTACTAGAAAGGGTGGCTGTAGAAGCTTTGTCATCAGTGAGGAGCCAGGTCCCAGTGATTTCTAGAAAATGGAAAGAATGGGAGAGAAAAAAAATTAAGATGGAGAAAAGTTTGTTGTCTATGGAGCAGGCATTCCAGAGAGTACAATGAGAGGAGTGGGTTACATTTGGTTGGGATTTTGGGTTGAGATGGTTAAAAGGGATGGAAATAAGTTATCAGGTGGCAGGGGATGAGGAATGGTGATGATGACCTTGATGGCCTACAGGGATTTAGATCAGAATCAGGAATGTGTAGGAAGAGTATTTTTTATTTATTTTTAATACACATTGTTTTAATAATTATGTTGGGAGGGAAGAGTATTTTAATCATGGAGTGGAAGATGCTACTCTTTTTCCCCAAAGAGGCTGGAGATCAATTAGAAGAAATTCAAAGCCCCAGATGGAAGGTATTCGGTCAGATGTAAGTTCCCATTTCACTTCTCTTCTACCTGAAGTCTGGAAATTAGACAGAAGATGGTGCAGCAGGAGGTAGTGTGAGAGGAGATGAAAACTGAACCTCCCTCAGCAGGATCTGGAAACCCTACCAACTTTCTGCTTCCTCTTTCCTCAGGGCACAGGCACACCTGAAGATGGAAGGTTAGTCACCAGAAGTGAAGGTCGCTCCTCTTCATCTGGAGGAGAAGATCAGGTAATCAAAGCAGAAGATGGAAATTGCTATGCCCTGGTACAGATGGAAGTCACCCTTTATTCCTTTCCCTAAGGGGATACATACAGCAGGAGATGGAAGGCATGTGGTCAGAAGAAGGTAAATTCTCTTCTCACCTGAGGCACAACAGGAAGTACAAGTCTCACAGGCACAGGGGGAGATGAAAATAGAATTGACACAGATGGCAGTCCCCCCTCCTCCACCTTGCTACCAGATCCCCCATTGTTGATGTTAGACATGTAGATGAAGATTTTGAAGCTTTAATTTCAGATCCAGGGCACAATAATTCTGTGTCATAAAATCATCTACCAAATATTACATGGATCTATATTCTTTGACAGTTCTGAGCTAGGTGCTGCAGGGGATCCATAAAAGTAGAAGATGGTTCTACCTTCAAGGAGCTTATATCTAGTTGGAGAAACAAGACCTTCACATGTCAAAATTTTTTTTAGTTCATTGCTCAAATAGTGGCACAGAGAGCAAAATTTAAAAATAATTAGTTCAACATCCAATTAGTGGCAGAGACAATAAATAAAAATAATTAGCTCAATGCCTAATTAGTGGTATAGACAATGAATTAAGTATAATTAGTTTGATGCCCAATTGGTAGTATGGTTAGTAAATAAGAATAATTAGTTCAATGACCAATTAGTGGTATAGACAGCAAATATTATATCAGATCAAAGGAGGGAGTGTTCACTGGGGGCTGGTGTGGTCAGGCAAGGCTTCCTGGAAGAAATGGAACTTGGTCTGGACATTAAAAGATGGATACTTAATCAGCTGTAAATGGAGATAGAGTTAGAAATAGGAAGGAATGTCTGGCAGGACCAGAAGATTTAAGACATAGAATATTTTGATTCATCACAGGATCTGTAATTTCAGAGTTCCTCCCAATGATGAGGATGGCAGCCCACTGCTGCCTTCTCATCCTGTTCCCACTTATATTCACTTTTAGGTCCTCTTCCTACTGAGGACTGGCCCAATGTAATGGAGGCCTTCTTCTGGGCTTTTTAAGATTTTGAAGGTACCAGAGTTAAACTCATGCTGTTCATCTGTTATTCTGTATTCCCATACTTATATTTCTTGAGTGATATATCCCTTACATCAATGGGACTAAATGTGAACAGATCCCTGCTCCTGGATACTGACATGGAAAACCAAAAATTTTATTTTCAATGTTGTATTTTATTTTTATTTGTTTTGTTAGACATTTCCCAATTACATTTTAATCTAGTTTGGGCTGCCCTCCCCTGGAGGGCATAGAGTTTGACACATCTAACTCATTACTCATTGTACATAAGCATATGTATTCTATACTCCTCCATTGCCTTTTGGGTGCCTGAGTACCCACTGTTTGAGTAATCTTCCTAAGGTGCAGATGGGACCATGTTACTTCTCAATTCAAAGATCTTCAATGGTTCCCCATTGTTTTAATGAGCATTTATTCACAGAAGCTCTATAGGCAAATGTTGTAGCTCCATTATAATCCAACTTTCCTTTACAGTCTTATTTCTATTAGATATACCTGTGTGTGGATTGTTTAAATATGTAGACATGGTTTGAGGATGGCATAAATAGATATGATCTGAGAGTTGATCCACCTTTTCAGAGTAGGAAAAGGGCAGTACTCTTTATATAACTTATATGATCTAAGGGGACAAGGGAATGGGAAGAAAAGGGAGGGAGGAATAAAATTTCCAACTCAAAAATAAAAAAAAAAATTTAATTCTTTTAACATAGATTTGGGGAAAAAATAAAATATTATGAAAACAAGAAAAGAAAAAAGGAAAAGGTTAGTGATTATAAATCACCAGCATAATACTTCAGGGACAAGAAGAGGAGAGGGTGGAGAGATAGGAAATGCCTTGGACTACTTAGGCAAGGAAATTTTCCCCTTAGTCTCCAAGAGGGGTACCAGCCTAGAATTAAATCTGCCACTCCTTAAATAACTCTAGGTGGATGATAAATTCATAACAAAAGCCCATTCTCTTATCACTGTTATGGGATAGGTTAGTATTCAGATTTCATTCATTAACTCTCATTCAGTTAATCAATAACTATTTATTAAGCACTTACTATGTGTCAAGTATTGTGCTAAGCACTGGAAATACAAAGAAAAGCAAAACATGGTCCTTGTTCTCAAAGAACATATATTATAGTGTTAAAGACGATAAATAAGTAGGTACAGATGAGATATATACCAAGTATATAAAGGCATTCTGAAAGTGGAAGGCAGTAGAAGTGAAGAGCACCAGGAAAGCCTATTGAAGAAGGTCATATTTGAGCTTAGTCTTAAAGCAAGTCAGGGAGGCTAAGAGGCAAAGGTGAGGGACTATAACATTCTGGACTTAAGGGACAGCCAATGTGAAGTTATAAAGATGGAAGATAAAATGTTATAGGCCATTAAGGAACTGCAAGTGGACCAGTTATACAAAAGATCACAACACATAGAGATTAGTGAGTAAACCCATTATTTAAGTAAAATAGCAAACAAAAATTGGAGAAATTCTGTAGACTAGAATATGTAAGAGAATATAGAAAAGTAAATGAGCTCTTCATTTGGGAGGGAGATAAGATCTTACCTCAAATTATAAGAGAAATGATCTCATCCAAAGGAAATGTTCTCAGCACACCCTGGGGATCAAAACTATTATAGGAACACTCTCATATGTATCTTTGTCTCAAAGAGCTGGACCTCTCCCTTTCCCCCTCCCCTTCCCCACCTCTTCTTCCTGTCCCTATCTTTGTCCCTGTCCCTCTCCTTCTGTGATCATGTCACACCATCCCTACACAATAAAATCTAGTGGTTCACTATTGTCTCCAAGATCAAATATAAAATGTTCTATTTGGCATTCAAAGCCCCTTCATCACCTAGCCCTCTCCTATCTTTCCAGTTTTCTTATTCTTTATTCTTTGGTCTAGTGACATTGGTCTCCTGGTTGTTCTATGAACAAAACACTCCATCTCTCAGCTCTGAGCATTTTCTACAGCTATTCCCTGTATTTGGAACACTTTCCCCCCTCAACTCTGTCTATTATATCCCTAGCTTCTCTTAAGTTCCAACTAAAATTCCATCTTTTCTCTAAAGTCCTTCTCAACCCATCTTAATTCAAATACCTTCCCCCTATTAATAATTATTACCTATATGTACTGTATATATTTATTTGCACATTGTCTCTTCCACTAGATTGCAAGCTCCTTGTTGGTAGGAACTCTCTTTTTTGTATTTTTATCACTTAGCACAAAATCCAGCATATTCTAGGTGCTTAATAAATGTTTATTAATTTATTGGTTGATTGATAGTATCAGTAGATAGTTTTTAAGAATTGCTGTAGCTGTAAAAAATGCATCACTGTAATCATGTGTAGCATTGCTGAAATGAACTAGATTGGATTCTTTTGCTAAACATTTAAAGCCCTCCATGATCTGGTCCCAGTCTACTTTTCCCAGATTTATTTTATATTTCTTTCTTTCACCAACACTCTCCAAACTATCCTACTTAGAGTTACATATACATGATATTTCATCTCCTGCCTCTATGACTGTTCACAGGTGGCCCACCCCTCACAACCCATGCTTGGAATGTTCTCCCTCCTTACCTCCACCTCTCAAGATCCTTCATTCTCTTCAAGATTCATCTCAAGTACCAGCTGCTTGCTGTACACAGACTTTTCTGATTACTCACTCTGGTAACCCATCCTCCCAAATTTCTTGGTGTTCACTTTGTGTACTTTCTTATCTGCATATATGTTGTTTTCCTCCACCCAGAAATCAATTTTGTATTCCCAACACCTAGCATAGATCCCGGCATACAGGGGGTAATGACGAAACACAAGGCATCAGATAGGGGGTCCATCACTAGGAGAATGCTCAAAGCCTTTCTCTTTTGGTGGCTGCTGCCTGGTGGGATATCCCACAAGAACTCAGCATTATCTTCACCCCACAGGAGAGACATATCTTAGTCGAGATTAATAAAAGCTTTCACATAATATAGTAGCTGGTTAAAGTTTACCTTTAGAGGAAAGACAGTGCAAATATTCTAGGTCCTATTTTAAAGTTAAAGAAGATGAGACTCTCACTTCGACTCTGAGGTCAGAATGTTGGAATGATGTATCTGGGGTCACAGAGCTGGTAATCATTAGCAGTCAGGGCTTGTACTAGCAGGACTTGTGTCTGACTGCAAGACCAGTACTGTTTCCTCTATAGTGGGCTGCTTCAATGAATGAATGAATGAACAAATGAAGGAACAAATGAATGAATGAAGGTGACATTCACATTTTGTCCAGTTGTTAGAAACACCTGATCCCCTGACCTCTGGCTCCAGCCCGTGCCTTGGTTCTCTCCTGCCCAGCCCAAGGTGGGCAGTCCCCCTGTAACCAGAGGGGAGGACATCGGAGATTCTTCACAGGTGTTTGTAGTTCCCGCCTTCCACCCCACCCCCATCTTCCCCACCTGAGGAGATGAAAGGTCCCAGGCAAGTAGATCCTTCCTAATTTTGGCAAACCCAGCAGGCAAGGGGGAGAGCTATGCTTCTCCCCCCTGACTGTGGCTGAAAGGGAAACAGCTGGGGTTGGCTAGCCAGCCCTGGCTCCTGCGGCACACGGCCCAGCCCCTGATGGCAGCCGAATGCCTTTCATCCTCAGCACTATTGTTCAGAATTAGCGGAGCTGCCATTCAGGGCTTCAAATGCAAAACCGCTCCCTGCCGGACAGGAGCCAGGGGGAGCCAGGGGAGCTGAGTGGCCTCTGCTCAGCTTTTAATAGACCAAAGGACCCTGGCAGTTTAGCTCTTTTTCCTAATTTAAAGCTATTTTCAGTCGTTTGGAAACTCCCCTGTGGTGGAGCAAGAAGGCCAGGAGAGGGGGGGTTGAGAGATGGGGGACTTGAAACTCTCTTCTGGATCTCCCCTTCCCTTTTCTACAGGAGGTTTGTCACAGGATTGTCTAGGAATGGGCTAAAAGAAAAAAAAAAGCAGAGGAGAATCTCTGTGTTTGGGAAGAGGATCCAGGTTACTAGGGCTCAGGCCTCTGAGTCAGGGGTCCAACACTGGAGAGGAATACAAGATTTAGACCTGGAAAGGATCCTCAGACATCATTTAGCTTAGCTCTCATTTTAGAGATAAAGAAATTTGGGCTCAAAAAGGCCACATAGACTCATCCAATGTCACAGATAGTAAATTTCAGTCAGGACTTTCAAGTCCAAGGCTCTTTGGGATACACTATAATACCAAGTGAGTGCTTCTTTTAGTCACCGAGCTGATCCTGCTTCCGTTCCACAACTAAGAACAGAATCCAAAGGTCACCACCTGCTTTGCCAGTGGACTGCAGGCTGTCTAGAAAGATCAAATTGAATTCCTCTTTCCATCTTAAGAAAGGACAGCCCTTTGGAACAAGCTTTGAGATCAAGGTTGCATTGCAGTCAACTGAAGAGATAACAATGAATGTTGAAAAACTGGTTTTCCAATCTGAAGCTTTGAATTCAAATCCAGTCTCAGTCACTGTCTGTGTAGCCTTAGGAAAGTTTGTTTTGTTATCTATAAAACAGCTGCTAAAGATCCTTCCAGCTTTAGTTTGATGATTTTATAATTTAAACCTCCAAGTCTTCTGTCCCAATGTCCTAAACCCAGGGGAAAGGAAATTATCAAGAGAGGGAGACACCCAAATCATCCAACAAGAAGGAAGAAGGAAATCCAAGTATTTCATGATTAAATATTCCAACACTAGAAATAGAGAGCCACCTCATTAATTCCTTCAACAAACACCCATTAAGTTTCTCTCCTATTTCTTTGACTCTTTCCTAGCCTCATTTCTCCCCCTCCATCCTTATTTCCTTCTCCTTCTTGTCTTTCTCTGCTTCATCCTTGTCTCTTCCTGCTTTCCCCAGCAAGAGGAATTTCACCAGTGAATCTCTCCAGATGTTACATACAAAATATTATGCTAGGCACCAGGGATACAAAGATAGAGGTGACAACTGACCCCCCTCCTAAGGATTTTATAATGTATTAGGAGGAAACATATTTAAGGAGCAATGTGGTGTAGTAGAAAAGATTACTGAGTTTAGATTCACAAAATCCTGACTCTTGATACTTACTACCCAGGTGTCCTTGGGCAGGTAATTTAATCTGTCTGGAGGGGTTAGACTCTAGATTACCTCTAACACTCCTATCTCTAAATCCCATTATATAGACAAATAACTGTGGTATCTAGTTAATGAGAGAAGAGCAAAGTCCTAGCTAAATGATGGGGAAGACTCTTAGCCAGGGAAGATCCATCCTTAAAGAAGGCTTCTTAAAGGAGATGGAACCAACTCTCCCAACCCAAGAAGGATTAAGGAAGAAGGTTACATAGTACAGCTCTTTACACCCATAGGTAGTTGTTGCAGGTGCAGCTCCTGGGGGTACCCTTCAGACTGGAGTAACCAGGTAGTAATTACAGCATACTACCCCTGCCATGTCAGGAAGAAGATGGATGGCATTTGGTGGAAAGCAAAACCTACCAAGCTCTGTTCTCTCTCAGCCTGGTACCCCTCATGTGTGGGAGGCAGAGTAATGGGGTGAAGCCAGGCTCTATCCTCAGGCAGACAGGAGGGGGCCTTCTCTGCCCATTTCCACGAGGAAGGGAAGAGGAGAGAAAGGAGCAAGCTTGGAAGCACACAGAGCAGAAGGGAGGGATGAAGGGAAGCAAGGAAAATTCCAAAGAAGAATTAAAGAGAGAAGGGCATAAGGGACATGGACATGGGTTAAGGGAACTTCCCCCTTCCCCCCTCATCTCCATCATTTCCCCATCTCTTACTTGTCTCTTGCTCAACCCTCATTTTGTCTTGTCTGTTAGTTTTCTGTCTTCCTGCATTGCTTTCTAGCTCTCATATCTCTATGCCTGCCATACATATATATATACATATATATGTGTATGTATATATATACACATATATGTATATATGTGTGTGTATGTGTATATATATATGTATATATGTAAATCTCCCTCTTCCCCTTTTTGCTTTCTTCCCTCCTCCCTCCTCCTCCCCCCTTCCTCCTCTCTTGCACCTCCACTTTATTCCTCTTATCTCTTTCTCCTCTTTCCCTCACCATTTTTCTCCTCTCCTATTTCTTGTCCTCTCCCTCTTTCCTATATATCTCCCTCTTCCCCTTATTCTTTCTTCTTCTTCCTTCTCACTTCCTCTTCTTTCTTCCCTCCCTTCCTCCTTTCCTTTCTTCTTCTTCCCCCTTTTCTTTTTTTCTCCCTCACAGTTGCTCTCTCTCCTCCTCTCTCCTGTTTCCCTGCCTCTCTCCCTCCTTTATCCCTGCTCTCTTCCCACCTTCCCCAGCAGGAGGAGGGAGGGGGGGTGTGTGCTGCTTTCCTTCTGGCCCAGGCACTGGATCTTTTCTCTCCTCTGGGGCTGTCGCCATTTTGCCTAATGATGGGAAGCTGCATGAATGCCAATGGAAACAATACATCTTTTATGAAGTGCTCCCCCCGGAGATGCTGGAAATCTTACATTAACATGGCATTGATTTGCCTCTCTTGCTCCCCGAAGAAGGGGAGGGGAATACAAAGGCATCGCCATAGTTTCTGGTGATAGATTTTCTTCCTCCTCCCCTCTCCACCTTAAATACAGGATCTGTCACCTCTTGGGGATGGGTGGTGCTGTTTGGTATTGATGGTGAACCCTAACTCTGGAGAAGAGGGTGCTAATGGCTCACTGCTCCCTCCTGTCTGTTTCTGCTGCAGTGACTCAGCCGACTCGGCTCTATCTCCACGCTGAATATTTATTCCTTCAGTCAATGACTGTGCACTGGGGTGTGGGACTGTGTGTAGGTGATTTGAGGCCTAGCAGGAAAAAAACCTCAGTAGCCACCCACCTGAGACCCCTTCCCCCAGCCCTCAAGTGTTTCTGGCCTCTTCACTGGCTGACTGTTCCCCACAGAGCAGGACCAGCTTCCTGAAGCCCACCCTCCCTTCGAGGGTAGTGACAGAAGTTGAGTAAAGGGTGGGGGGATAGATAGTCCAAGCCCACTGAGGAGGAAGGCCCAGTTGGAAAGGGCTGTGTACTTGGAGGCAGGAGTCTTCCAAAACTCTGCCCTGTCCCTTACTAGGTCAGAAATAGTCAAAGACTCAAAGGTTGGAAAGGACCTTGGAGAGTAACCCTCATCTCTGCCTGTCAATTTCCTTTTTTTTTTCTCAGTCACTCTGACTTTAGACTGGGAGCACTAAATGACCCCTCTCCCATCCTCATCCCATCAAGAACTCCTACTGCCACTTGATGCCTTCCCCTTCCTCACTTAACTCCTGTGGTTCTCATCTATATAGTAATAACAATAGCTAACATCTTCACAGTCCCCTTGGGAATAGATGCTATTATCCCTTTTTTACAGAGGAGGGAACTGAGACAAATATAGGTTAAGTGAATTGTCCAAGATCATAAAGCTCATGTGTATGAAATTAGATTTGAACTCAGATTTTCCTAACCTAACCTAAATTCCTAATCAATGCTATATCCACTGAGCCCTGTAGCCATATCTCCCCAGTAGATCTCCCCAGTAGAATCTGAGCTCCTTGAGGGAGGACTATTTAATTTTTTTTTCTTTTTTACTTGTTATAACCCTAGTGACTGGAACATTTTTTTTTTTGGATGAGATCTGTGCTTTCATTGATATAAGGAACTTCCAGTGAATGAATTTCCTTTGCCAATGCAGATCAGCCCCAGATTTGTAACTTAGGTTCTTAGAGAGTTATTGTCAGGTCATTTACCTGACTCACCAAAGGTCGTATAATCAGGTAGGACTTAAACCCAGGTTTTCTTGGCTCCCTGACTAGCTTTCTACCAGTCTCTTTGGAGTTGCCTCAACTTAAAGGTGCTTAATAAATATTTGTTAAAAGCTCAGTTCCAAGAAAGAGATATGGGAAGACATCTCTCTTATCTTCTGCAAAGATTCATGTGTGTGGTGGTGGGAACATGGGGAAAGGTCCACAGGCGTGGAATATTACATATGTTCAATGTTTTCAATGTATCAATTGGCTTTTCTTTTCTTTTCTACTATTTTTCTTTGTCCTCTCTTTCTCTCAAGCTTTGTTATTGGAGGAGGAGTGGGATGCCACACTTTTTAAAAAATGGATCCTACTGGTAGTGAAACCTATGGACTTCTCATCAGAGTGATGTTTTCAAATATATAAATATATATACATATATTTACATATAATGATATATTTCAATATATATAATATATAAAAATAAAATACATAGAATTACAAAGGAAATTGTGTTGGAATAATATGATTATAAAAAAAATTTCAAATCATAGACTCCCTCTTCAAGTTAAGAACTCTTATTATAAGTGAAGGTTTTCTGGGAGTTAGAGTTGGGAGAGTTACAATGGAAAATGTAGGTGATGTAAAAACAAAATAGGGCAATCAACTTTTAAGGTGAAGGAACTAAGGCCTAGAGAGTTTGTGACTAAGTGACTTGTTCAAAGTCATACAATTAATATTAAGTACCAGAGCTAGGATTTCAACTCAGTTCTTCTGATTCCAAAACCAACAGTTTAACAAACATGTAGAAAGTACTTGTTATTTCAAGGGTTTTTGCTAGGCACTGGCATATAATTGATTTTGATATAGCATTCTTTCTATTCCAAAAATCCATAAAATGGGTGTAATTATAGCACAGAGTTATTGTGAGGATCAAAAGAGATGATATTTGTAAAGTACTTTGCAAGAATTGAAGAAAGATGTGTGTATATATACATACACATATATATTCACATATATTGTTGTTGTTCATTTGTTTCTGACTCTTCCTGAACCTCTTTGGGGTCTTCTTGACAGAGATACTGGGATGGTTTGCCATTTCCTTCTCCATCTCCTTTAATAGATGAGGAAACTGATGTAAACTGGGTTAAGTGACTTATCCAGGGGGACATATAGCAAGTGTCTGTGGCTGATTTTGAACTCAGTTTTTCTTGACTCCAAGCCAGTAGATCTATAAACCATGCCATGTAGCTGTCACATTCACATAGAGAGATTTACATATATGCATACATATACATATATACTTTAAATGCTTTTATTACACTTACTATATATTACACTTAACATCCTGAGTTTTGCTATTTCTTAGGTATGATTCTGGATTGGTACTAGATGCATAAATGTTAGCTATTTTGATTATATTCATGATAATAATTATAATAATCCTTTTCCCTCCCTGAGCCTCAGTTTACTGGTCTGTGTGATAAAGGGGTTCAACTAGTTCCTCTCTAGCCTAGCTCCTTAGATTCCTTCCATCTCTGGTATTCTATGAAAGTTCAGATTGTGGCTCAGAGTTGGATTTCTATCTCAAGGGGACTTCCGAGGGAAGTCCAAGGGTGCTTTCTCAAGGAATTGAAAGTCAGCCCAGTAACCATTTACTTCCCCACTACATCCAGAGCCTTCCTAAATGTAGAGGACAGGGGAATACTTAGGAAGTCTGTTTTCCGGTCCTGATGGACATCCTTCAGATTATTTGGGATGACTAGTGAGAAAACCCAGTCAAGAGGCAGAAAGAGTTAATATGTCTGCAATTGTGCTTTGAGTTCCTCAGATAGGGATGTGGAGCAGGGCTGCCAGAGCTGACAATGGCCTCCCAGTTATTAATAAAAGAATTGGGCTTCCTCCTGCTCTGAGTCAAGCTGCCAGCCAGGGGGAGCGCGATCAGAGGGCTGGGACTGCTGCTGTCTAGAAATTGCTGGACTGAGACCAGACAAAACTCATCTCACTTGAGACTGACTCTAAAACTGAACCATGTGGTTCTACCCATATTTGGAGGTGGGGAGAGGAGAGCAAGAGCCAAGGCTTGAGGGTCTAGGCCAGCTTGTTTTGGATCCCTCCCACCCATCCTCAGCTCTGACTTATGATAGAAATGGAGCAGGATGTATGAAATGCTGTGGCTGAAGTGAGGGGGCATCTCACAGTAGCAGAAAAGAGAATCTTCCTCAAAAGGTAGTTGCTCTATTCCCTTTCTGGAATGTGGTGAAGTATAAGAGACCCTAGATTGGGATCTTGGCTTTATGTAATTATGGGCAGGTCACTAAATCCTTTTGACTTCAGTCTCGTCATCTGTAAAATGGGGATAATAATACTACCTTTGGAGGGTTGTTATGGGGTAACATGCAAAGAGATTTGCTAATTTAAAAGTGCTATAAAAGGCTATTGTTACTATTATTATATTAGTATTGTGATATCCCTTCTATAAAATAAAGGGGCTGGATTAAATAATATCTCAGAAGTTCCTTCAGAGCATTTAGGATTCTACTCTTTGCTCTCCTCCCATCCCCCCGAGTTTGTCTTTGGACTATCCTTTCTCAAGGTTCTTCAATCTCTACATCCCTTTCCCTAGCTCTCCATTTTGCTTTTTTCATCTCTGCTTCTAGCTCCTCCTTCCTTCCTGGCTTGCTAATGCTCGGGTAGCAGTCTCAGCCAGCTCTGCCGATGTTTTCCAGGGGCAGGCGGGTTTACAGCAAGTGAAAACGCACTAGCGATTTGGGGGGTGAAGGAGGAGAGGAGAGAAAAATTATATACACAATAAATCTAGGATAATTTTGGCAATGGTGGCAAGCAATGTTGCTAACAGAGAATAGAAGCTGCCTGACTGTTCAGAGAAAAGACTTTGGAGACTTGACTCCTCCCTGCCTCTAAATTCTCCCAAATAAGGGGGTTTGCTAAATGGGGAGACTGGAAGCCCAACTCTGACTCGGATAGGGAGAGGCCAAGGTTCCAACTCCCTGAACAGCTGCTATTTCTTCTCTTGAGGATGGCCATGGGGTTCCTACAGGTAGCTGGGAGTACCCCAGGATTGCTTCCTGACTGAATGTGATCAGCCTCCCCGCTGCCTGTACATAGCCCAGGCTGGTAGGGGGCAGTGTCTGGCATATCTCCCACTGGGGCAGCAGCTGTAGATTGGTGTTCACCCTCCTGGGGTGCCAATTTGCACCAAGTCCTTGAAGGCAGCCCCATCTGTATGGTATCTGTCAAGTGGGAGAGTCTGTCAAGGCAATAACTGGTCAAGAAGTAAGTAGCCTGTCTTCCTTCCTGAATGGAGGTTTTTGGAACATTAGATTTAGTGCTGGAAAGGGACTTCTGAGGCCATTTTCTTCATCTCTCTTGTTTTAAGGATTAGGAAACAAAAATGTGCTGTGACCTACTCAACCCAAAGCTAGTCAGTGTCAGAATCAGGATCTGAATCCAGATCCTCCAAATCCAAATTCTACTGCTCTTTCTTAAACTTGGGCTCTGCTATTGCCTCAGACAGTGACCTTGAAGGTCACATGGGCCCTTGTAGCAGAGAAGGAAAATCTTCCACTTGGCCATGATGCTAGTGCTAGAAAGGAGGTCACAATCAGGGTCTGAATACAAATGCCTGCTCTTTCACTATCACACTTTCCAGGAGCCAAGCCCTCTCCATCTCCCTCCCCACAAAGGATCTTCTTTCATCTTAAGAGATCCCTGTCTCTCTGTCCCTGTCTCTTTGTCATTATCTCTTTGTTTCTCTCTGTCTCTCTCTTTGATTCTGTATCTCTGTTTCTCTTTGTGTGTCTCTTTCTCTCTGTGTGTGTGTCTCTGACCATCTCTTTCTCTTTCTGTCTCTCTATCTGCCTCTGTCTCTTTGTCACTATCTCTGTCTGTCTCTGTCTCTCTATCAGTCTCTGTCCATCTGTCTTTCTCTGTCTTTCTGGCTTTGTTTTGTCTCTCTGTCTCTGTTCTTTATCACTATGTCTCTCTCTGTCTCTCTGTGTTTCTATCTCTGTCTTTGTCTGCCTCTCTGTCTCCATCTCTCTATCTCTGTCTCTCTCCCCATTAAGGACTTAGTCCCAGGGGCAAATAATCTTACTTTCTTTTCTTTTCTTTTTTTTTTCTTTGCTTTTTTGCTGAGGCATTTGGGGTTAAGTGACTTGCCCAGGGTCACACAGCTAGTGAATGTTGTGTCTGAGACCAGATTTGAACCCAGGTCCTTCTGACTTCAGCACTGGTGCTGTATCCATTGCACCACCTAGCTGCCCCTATAATCTTACTTTCTAGAAATTCTAGGTTGTGAATTTTGGGGAACATTAGGTAGACTATAGGTACAAAATGGTTGGCTTGGGTTCATGTATAAATTTCCTTAAAGAAGACTTGAACCACTCTCTTTACTCCCTGGGCAGAATGCTACAAGGGAGGGGAAAAGGGACTGACTTTGTCATCAGAGAACTTAGGTTCAAATCCCCTATGCCCTCCACAATTTACTACCTGTGTGACATGGGGCAAACCATTTAACCTCTTTCTAAGTTCCTTATCTGTAGAATGAGGGCGGTGGGATTGATGACCATTTCAGTCTGTCTAGTTCTAAATCTGTGCTCCCATGAGTGTATTTGCTGGTCCTATTTGCTGTGGCCTCTACCCTGTTGGCTGACTGGTTTGTAAACAGATGCTCCCCAGAATGGGATTTAGTCACAGGGAAAGCTACCCCAGACTTGGGGCTGAGGCTAGGAGGAGGGGGCTCTGCCTCAGAGCCCCCTGCTTACCCCTCCCTTCCTCCATGACCAATAGAAGGAGCTAAACTTCCCCTTAAGCTAATGAAGGCCATTCCCTCAGCCAGTGAACTTTTGAAAGAAGGATGAGAGGACCAAAGATCTCACTGGGAGGGCCTGGATGGATTCAAGATAAAGGAGAGGAAGCTGATCGGGGTGCGATCCATCCCTCCATCACCCTCTCTGCCTTCTCAAGCTGTAGGCCCTGGGTTGGCTTCCTACGCCAATTACAGGTTAGCAAGTCTGGTTGCCTTAGTAACAGAGCTGCCAAGGCCCCCAGAAACCTGGCTGCTTTACCTAGTTTCTATGCCCCCCCTCTATTTAAAAGGATGGGGGTAAAAGGTGAGGGTAGAAATCATACCAGTTGCCCTGATTCTAAAGAAGCTTTAGATAGATGATGATATATGAGGATTTGATATTGAAGATGATGATATAGGGATGGGGGAGGGGGAGGTGGGTGGATGGAGAGAATGCTTTTAGGAACAAGAAGCCTTATTTAAAACAGTTTTATCCCTTTATCCTCCTGGCTAAATAGGGGGAAGGCAAGTTCTTCCATTCATGATCAAGGGAGGGAATGGGGGGGAGGGAGGAGAAATAGGACTTCTTTGCACTTACAATTTTCTGTCTTTATTGGGGGGCACCCCTTGAATCTTTTTCTGAATTACATCCTTTTCAGAGTACTGCACGCATAATCTTCAGTAGCTCCTGAGGCCCCCTATACACAAGTCCATGATCTAAAGGAAGGAGCTGGGGAAGAAGGAGTTTAGGCGACATGCTATAGCCTATCTGCAGTTCTTTGAAGGTGTAGGCCCTTGGTCTTATGGTCAGGACGCTTGGTTCTATGGGTGTCACCAGCCCCCATAGCCTTCCCCTCTCTCTGGTGACTCACTCTCCTAAGTATGCAGGGAAATCTGGGAGCTACAGTATAAGATCAAATGGGACAGCATGTTGGGGTGGAGAGAGGATTGGGTTTGGAGAAAGGATTTGGGTTCAAATTCTATGCTACCCTGG
Organism: Myrmecobius fasciatus; assembly: GCA_023553655.1. Taxonomy (NCBI): domain Eukaryota; kingdom Metazoa; phylum Chordata; class Mammalia; order Dasyuromorphia; family Myrmecobiidae; genus Myrmecobius; species Myrmecobius fasciatus. Next base: position 9,926 of record JAJPUD010002127.1, on the reverse strand, counting down.
ATGATAACTTTCCTTCCCTACAGAAGAAGATTGACCAGATGGTCCTCTGAGGTTACTGCCAACTCCAGTACTTGCATTCAAAGGAGCAGCCAAAAGGAAAAATGCTGGAAAAGTATGAATTATAGCCTGTAATCCCTGCTGCTGCTGGGATGCAGAAGCCTTCATTCAGGAGTTCTGAAGTACAGTGGGTGAAGCCAAACTTGGGTGTCTACATGACATCTTGCAGAAATATGGGGAAGCTGAGATGAGCGCTGGATTGCCTGCAGAGGAGCGAACCTGCAGATCAAGGCTCTCATGCTGATCAGCTGCAACTGACTGCTTTCCTTCCAGTCTTGTGAAGATAGGGACCCCTCATCTTAGGTTCAGCAATAAGCATTTTTTATTAGGTGCCTACTACTGCCACTTGCCAGGCACCGTGCTAAGTGCTGGGGTTACAAAGAAAAGTAAAAGACCAACAAGCTTATGCTCTAGTGGGGAGCCAAAATGCAAACAATTATGGACCAACAAGCTGGGTTCAGGGTAAATTAGAGAAAAGTTGAAAGAAGGCATTAGAATTAGAAGAGGTTGAGAAAAGATCCCTTTAAAAGGCAGGATTTTAGCAAGATGAGGAAAGAGAGCATTCCAGGCCTGAGGACAGGCAGTGAAAATGTCTGGAGTCTAGAAAATGTCTGGTCTTGTTTGAGGAACTTCAAGGACAGGGTTACTGGATCAAAGAGCATGTGATGGGGTGTAAGGTTTAAGAAGACTAGAAAGAGGGGGCAGCTAGGTGGCGCAGTGGTGCAGTGGTGCAGTGGATAGAGCACCAGCCCTGAAGTCAGGAGGATCTGAGTTCAAAATAGATCTCAGACACTTAACACTTCCTAGCTGTGTGACCTTGGGCAAGTCACTTAACCCAATTGCCTTAGGGGAAAAAAAAACACTAGAAAGAGAGGGGCAGATCATAAAGGATTTTGAAAACCAAACAAAAGACTTTGAATTTGATCCTGGAAGTAATAGGGAGCCACTGGCATTTATTTGGGGGTGAAGGTGGGTCATTGACATAGTCAAATCTATTTTTCAAAAATTCCCAACAATATTTTATTTTTCTAATTACATGTAAAGATAGTTTTCAACATTCTTTTTTTGTGAAAATATTTTATTGATATGCTTTGACACTACCCAACAAGTATCCTTATAATCCCTTCCTCAGGAATTTCATTAAAAAGGTAATATCTGGTAAATTGTAGAGCCAGGATTTAACATCTTTGAATTCCAACTACAGAACTTTTATTTTTCTTTAATAGTATTTTATTTTTCCAAATATATGTAAAAATAGTTTTCAACATTCATTTTTGTAAGATTTTGCATTTCAAATTTTTTCTCCTTTCCTCCTTTACCCCCCCCTTCCCAAAACAGCAAACAATATGATATCGGTTATAAATAAATATACAACCATTTAAAAGATATTTCCATATTTGTCATGTTATGAAAAATGAGAACAAAAGAGAAAAAAACATGAGAAAGAAAAACCAAAAAAATGAAAATAGTATGCTTTGATCTGCATTCAGTCTCTATATTTCTTTCTCTGGATATAGATGGCATTTTTCATCTCAAGTCTATTGGAATTGTCTTGGATAGTGATCCAAGTATTGCTGAGAAGGGCTAAGTTGATCATAGTTGATCTCAAACAATGTTGTTGTTACTATGTACAATGTTCTCCTGGTTTTGCTCATTTCATTAGCATCAGTTCATGTTAGAGCTTTCCAAGCTTTTCTCCCTTCCTTCTTTCCTTTCTCCCTTCCTTTTTCCCTTCCATCTTTCCCTCCCTCCTTTCCTTCCTCCTTATCTTCCTTCCTTCCCACCTTCCTTTTTTTCTTTCTTCTTAACATGTATATGGCAGGGGGAAGCTAGGTGGCATAGTGGATAGAGCACCAGCCTTGAAGTCAGGAGAACCTGAGTTCAAATCTGGTCTCAGACACTTAACATTCCCTAGCTGTGTGGCCCTGGACAAGTCACTTAACCCCAGTTGCCTCAGGGGAAAAAAATATATGGCACTTTAATATTTACAAAATACTTTTACATTTTTTAAGATTATACATGTCCTGGCTCTCTTCAACAATGATATGTTTCAAACCACCTCCAATTATTCACTGAAGAAAGCCATATACACCCAGAGAGAGGGATGCGAAATGTGGACCACAACATAACATTCTCATACTCCTTGATTGATGTTTGCTTACATTGTGTTTCCTTTATCTGATATATCGTTTGTGTAGATAAGATTTTTCTTGCACAACAATGATAAGTTTGGAAATATGTATACATATATTCGATTTGCCAATATTTTAACATAATTAACATGTAGTGGATATCCTGCCATCTAGGGAAGGGGTGGGGAAGTTGGGGGGAAAAATTTGTAATGGAAAGCTATGTAAGGGTTATTGTTGAAGAATTACCCACACATATGTTAGGCAAATAAAATAAAATTTAAAAAAAAATTATACATGTCCACTCATTTTTTACATGTTTCCATAGGAGACATGCTGGGAGAGAAAAATCAGAATAAAAGGGAAAAACTACAGAAAAACAAAGAAAGAAAAAAGCTGAAAATAGTATTCATTGATCCACATTCAGTCTCCACAGTTCTGTCTCTGATGTAGATGGTATTTTCCATCCAAAGTTTATTGGGATTGCCTTGGGTCACTGTATTGCTGAGAAGAACCAAGTCTATCATAGCTGATTATCACATAATTTTGTTATATTTTCCTGATTCTGCTTGTTTCACTCGGCATCAGTTCATATAAATCTTTCCAAGCTTTTCTGAAATCAGCCTGCTCATCACTTCTTATAGAACAATAATATTCCATTACATTCATATATCATAATTTATTCAGCCATTTCCCAAGTGGTGGGCATTCACTCAATTTCCAGTTCCTTGCCACCACAAAAAGAGCTGTTACACTCAAATCTACTCTTTTTTTTTTTCCCTAAGGCAATTGAGGTTAATTGACTTGCCCAGGGTCACACAGGTAGGGAATGTTAAGTGTCTGAGATCAAATTTGAACTCAGGTCCTCCTGACTCCAGGGCTGGTGTTCTATCCACTGCACCACCTAGCTGCCCCACTTCAAATCTACTCTTTAAGGAGATGATTTTGACATGTGAGAGAAGGATGGACAAAGAGAGAAACTTATAGGTGGGAAACCAATCAGTAGGCAAATCCAGATATGTGGTGGTGAGGGTTTGCACCAAGGGTGGTGGCAATATCAGTGGAAAGAAGGGAGCACATAAGAGAAATGTTGCAAAAGCAAAATTGCTAAGCCTTGGCAATAGCCTGGATATGGGGAGGGAGGGAGAGGGTATTATGTGAGAGAGACTGATGAGTTAAGGATGACTCCTAAGTTATGAGCCTGAGGGACTAGGGAGGATAGTGGTGTTCTGGACAGTAATTAGGAAGTTTAGAAGTAGGTAGGATTTGGGAGGAAACATAATGAGTTCAGTTTTATATAAACTGAGTTTAGATATCTACAGGATGTCCAATTTGAGATGTCCAAATAGTTGAAGGTACAAGATAGGAAGTCATGAGAGAGGTGAGGGTTGGACAAATAGATATGAAAATAATGAGCATAGAGATGACAATTGAATCTATTGGAGCTGATGATCATCGAGAGAAATAGTACAGAGGAAGAAGAAAAGAGATTCCAAGATAAGAGAAGATATAATTGGGTGCAATACCCATGATCGAAGAGTATGACCTGGATGAAGATCCAGCAAAGGAGAGACAGGAGAAGGAGCAAGAGAGCAGAGTATCATGAAAACCTAGAGAGAAAAGAGAGATTAACAGTATCAATGTTTGTAGAGAGGGCAAGAAGGATGAGGTTTAAGAAAAATCTAGGACCACAATATAACATTTTCAAGCTCTCTATTGATGTTTGCTTGCATTGTGTTTCCTTTCTCTGAGTTTTCTTTCTTGTAGATACGATTTTTCTTGCACAAAAATGATGTGTGGAATTATGTATACATATATTCGATTTGTCAAGTATTTTACCATAATTAACATGTAGTAGATATTCTGCCATCTAGGGGAGGGTGGGGAGTAGGGGGGAAAAATTTGTAACAGAAAGCTTTGTAAGGGTTAATGTTGAAGAATTACCCATACATATGTTTTGTAAATAAAAAGTTTTAATTTAAAAAAAAAGAAAAATCTATTGGTAACTTTGCAGTTACAATACAATGATGAAATTGGAAGTAGAGTTTGTAGAGTTGAGAGAACAATAGAGGAAGTTGCAAAGCAACAATAACACAAAGTGTGAGCAACCAAAATAATGAATATGGAATCACAAGAGGTCAACACGGGGCCAAACAACTGCCCCAAACATGACATTTTTTGCCTAATACTAGCTGTATGATATTGGATGAATCTCTATGTCTGTTACCTGCTTCTAAGTAGCAGAGAGCTCACAATCTTAGAAGCACCTCCCCCTTTTCTCCCTCCATCTCTCCCTCTAAGCCAGAGTTTCTTTTTTAGTGGCATGGAATTGTCTGAGAAAGCTTACAGAGGGAGCCATGGTGGCGGAGATCAGACAGGAGTCTCTGTAACCTCCTCTAACCTTGCCTCAAACCAACAACATATGAAGCCTCTAGACTGATTTTGAAGCAAAAAAATCCACAATGTTTGGAGGACAACACCATTCTAGAAGAAGATACTCTGGAAGAACTTCAAAACAGGTCCGTCTTAATTGGGCAGGGGGGTGGTCTGCTGAACCCAGACTGCAGCACAGGGAGACCAGGGCAGGGAGCTGGAGCAGGAGTCAGAACAGGAGTCGAAACAGGAGTGGGAGCGTTGTGCTTTTCACACATCTGGGAGTCTTCTGTGGGCCTCTTGGGCCAATCTGTCCTGATTGTGGGCAGGTGGTTTGGAGGGTCTGCCTTTTGTGGGGGGTAGATTGTGAACCACTGAACCCCTGATGAGCATTGGACCTAGCTGCCATTACCAGCACCCTAGGGTGATCAATCAATCAGCAGGACTGATCAGCACCAGAAATAACTCAATCAGCAGAACTGCCCAGTACCTGAAATAATTCAATCAGCAGAACTGCCCCAGGGTGAACTAAAGCAGAACTGCCCAGCACCTGACATAATTCAATCAGCAGAACTGCCCCAGGGCAGATTAAAGCAGCTGTCCCAACTTTGCCTTAAACAGACCTCACACCTTTAAAAAAAAAAATAAATAAAAAACCAAAAAGAACTCTCACCATAGACAACTTCTATGGAGAGAGGGAAGAACAGACCTCAAATCCTGAGGCCCCTAAAGGTAAAGCAACTCCAGAAAAAGCCCCAAAGAGAGACATAAACTGGTCTTCATGTCACAAGGCTTTCTTTGAAAATTGCATAAAAAATCTTAAAAGAGAGTTAGAAGAAACATGAGGAAATGAAATGAGATCACTGCAAAATAAAATAGAAAAAATGGGAAAAGAATGCAATGAACAAAAAAATGTAATTGGTCAATTGCAAAAGGAACTAAAAACAGTAACTGAAGAAAATAAGACATTAACAATTAGAATCGAACAACTGGAAATGAATGACTCATCAAGACTTCAAGAATCAAACAAAAACAAAAAAATGAAAAGATAGAGAAAAACATGAAATATCTCCTAGGAAAAACAACTGACCTGGAAAATAGATCTAGGAGAGACAATCTAAGGATTATAGGGCTTCCTGAAAGCCATGATGAAAAAAAGAACCTAGACACTATCTTCCAGGAAATCATAAAAGAAAACTGCCCTGATATTTTAGACCCAGAAGGCAAAATACCTATTGAAACAATCCACCGATCACCTCCTGAAAGAAACCCCAAAATTAAGTCCCCCAGAAATATCGTGGCTAAATTCCATACCAAGGAAAAGATATTACGAGAAGCCAGAAAGAAACAATTTAAATATCGGGGAGCCACAATTAGGATCACACAGGACCTAGCAGCTTCTACTTTGAAGGATCGAAGGGCCTGGAATCAGATATTCTGAAGGGCAAAGGAACTTGGATTACAGCCAAGAATAAGTTACCCAGCTAGAATGAGCATTATCTTCCAGGGAAGAAGATGGTCATTCAATGATATAGGAGAATTTCACCTATTTCTACTGAAAAGACCAGAACTGAACAAAAAATTTGATCTACAAACACAGAACACAAGAGAAACATAAAAAGGTAACAAGAAAAAAAAAACCTCTTGAGAACTATATTTATGTTATAAATACTTATAGAATGAGGGTTGATTTTATGAATCTATCATTACATTATGATTATCATATGATTGCTGTGATTTTATGATTATTATGATATGATTATTGTGATTTTATGATTATTATGATATGATTATTGTGATTTTATGATTATTATGATATGATAAACTGAAAAAGAAATTAGAGGTAGAAAAGGGATAACACTGGAAGAAGAGGAAAAGGAAGTAAAATAAGGGAAATTACATCACATGTAGAGGCAAAGAAAACCTATGATGATTGAGGGGAAAAAAGGGAGGGGAATGAGAATTGGGTTAATCTCCATCTCATCAGATTTGGCTCTGAGGGAATAATAGACGTACTTATAAGGAAACAGGAGGGAAAGGGGGAAAAAAGGAGTGGGTGGGGCTCTAAAGGGGAAGGATTGTTTGAGGGAAGTGGTTATCAAAAGCAAAATAGTAGGAAGGAGGGAAAGGGGATAAGAAAGAGAAAAGCATAAGCTAGGGTAAATAAGATGTCAGGAAATACAGAATTAGTTATTTTAACTGTGAATGTGAATGGAATGAACTCTCCCTTAAAGCAGAAGCAGATCGCAGAGTGGATTAAAAACCAGAATCCAACAATATGTTGTATACAAGAAACACATCTAAAACATAGAGATACATACAGGGTGAAGGTAAAAGGCTGGAGCAGAATCTATTATGCTTCAGGTGAACAAAAAAAAGCAGGGGTAGCAATCCTGATCTCAGACCAAGTAAAAGCAAAGATAGACTTAATTAAAAGAGACAAAGAAGGAAATTATATCTTCCTAAAGGGTACCATAGATAATGAAGCAATATCAATACTAAACATATATGCATCAAGTGGTATAGCATGGAAATTCCTAGAGGAAAAGTTCAGAGAGATGCAAGAAGAAATAGACAGCAAAACTATAATAGTGGGGGATCTCAACCTCCCTCTCTCAGAACTTGATAAATCAAACCACAAAATAAATAAGAAAGAAGTTAAGGAGGTAAACAAAATGTTAGAAAAGTTAGGTATGATAGATCTTTGGAGGAAATTAAATGGAGACAGAAAGGAGTTTACTTTTTTCTCAGCAGTCCATGGAACTTATACAAAAATTGACCATGTGGTAGGACACAAAAACCTCAAAATCAAATGCAGGAAGGCAGAAATAATAAATGTATTTTTTTCAGATCATGATGGAATAAAAATCACATGCAATATAAGGCCAGGAGAAAATAGACCAAAAACCAATTGGAAACTAAATAATTTTATCCTAAAGAATGAATGGGTGAAACAGCAAATTACAGACACAATTACTAATTTCATCCAAGAGAATGACAATAATGAGACAACATACCAAAATTTGTGGGATACAGCCAAAGCAGTAATAAAGGGAAATTTTATATCTCTAGATGCTTATTTGCATAAAATAGAGAAAGAGAAAATCAATGAATTGGGCTTGCAACTAAAAAGGCTAGAGAAAGAACAAATTTAAAACCCCCAATCAAATACCAAACTTGAAATCCTAAAAATAAAAGGAGACATTAGTAAAATTGAAAGTAAAAAAAAAACTATTGAATTAATAAATAAAACTAAATGTTGGTTTATGAAAAAACCAACAAAATAGATAAACCTCTAGTTAATTTAATTAGAAAAAAAAAAGAGGAAAATCAAATTGTTAGTCTCAAAAATGAAAAGGGAGAACTTTCCACCAATGAAGAGGAAATTAGAGCAATAATCAGGACTTACTTTGCCCAACTTTATGCCAATAAATTTGATAACCTAAGTGAAATGGAGGAATATCTACAAAAATATAGATTGCCCAGATTAACAGAAGAGGAAATAAATTACTTAAATAGTCCCATTTGAGAAAAAGAACTAGAACAAGTCATTAATCAACTCCCTAAGAAAAAATCCCCAGGCCCGGATGGATTTACATGTGAATTCTACCAAACATTTAAAGAACAATTAACTCCAATATTATATAAACTATTCGAAAAAATAGGGAATGAAGGACTCCTACCAAACTCCTTTTACGATACAGACATGGTACTGATACCTAAACCAGGTAAAACAAAAACAGAGAAAGAAAATTATAGACCAATCTCCCTAATGAATATTGATGCAAAAATCTTAAATAAAATATTAGCAAAGAGATTACAGAAAATCATTCCCAGAATAATACACCATGACCAGGTAGGATTTATACCAGGAATGCAGGGATGGTTCAATATTAGGAAAACTATTAACATAATTGACTATATTAATAACCAAATTAACAAAAAACATGTGATAATCTCAATAGATGCAGAAAAACCATTTGATAAAATCCAACATCCATTCCTATTAAAAACATTAGAAAAACAAACAAACAAACAAACAAACAAAAAAATAGAGAGTATAGGAATTAATGGACTTTTCCTTAAAATAGTCAATAGCATCTATTTAAAACCATCAGCTAGCATCATATGTAATGGTGATAAACTGGAACCATTCCCAATAAGATCAGGGGTGAAACAAGGTTGCCCACTATCACCATTACTCTTCAATATTGTATTAGAAATGCTAGCCTTGGCAATAAGACAAGAAAAAGAGATTAAAGGAATTAGAGTAGGTCATGAGGAAACCAAATTATCACTCTTTGCAGATGATATGATGGTCTACTTAGAGAACCCTAGAGAATCAACTAAAAAACTATTAGAATTAATCCACAACTTTAGCAAAGTTGCAGGATACAAAATAAATCCACATAAATCATCAGCATTTTTATACATCACCAACAAAATGCAACAGCAAGAGATACAAAGAGAAATTCCATTCAAAATAACTATCGATAGTATAAAATTTTTGGGAATATATCTGCCAAGGGAAAGTCAGGATCTATATGAGCAAAACTACAAAACACTCTCCACACAAATAAAGTCAGATCTAAAGTTTTTTGGAAAAACATCAAGTGCTCTTGGATAGGTCAAGCGAATATAATAAAGATGGCAATACTACCTAAATGAATCTATTTATTTAGTTCTATATCAATCAAACTCCCAAGAGATTATTTAACTGATCTAGAAAAAATAACAACAAAATTCATCTGGAAAAACAAAAGGTTAAGAATTTCAAGGGAATTAATGAAAAAAAATGCAAATGAGGGTGGCCTAGCTGTACCAGATCTAAAACTATATTATAAAGCAGTGGTCACCAAAACCATTTGGTACTGGATAAGAAATAGAGTAGTGGATCAGTGGAATAGCTTAGGTTCACAGGACAAAATACTCAATGACAATAGTAATCTAGTGTTTGATAAACCCAAAGACCCCAGTTTTTGGGATAAAAACTCACTATTTGACAAAAACTGCTGGGATAATTGGAAACTAGTATGGAAGAAATTAGGCATTGACCCACACCTAACACCATATACCAAGATAAGGTCAAAATGGATTCATGATCTAGGCATAAAGAATGATATTATAAACAAATTAGAACAATGTAGGATGGTTTACCTCTCAGACCTGTGGAGGGGGAAGGAATTTGTGACCAAAGAAGAACTAGAGGTCATCATTAATCACAAAATAGATAAGTTTGACTATATCAAGTTAAAAAGTTTTTGTACAAACAAAATGAATGCAGACAAGATTAGAAGGGTAGCAGTAAACTGGGAAAATATTTTTACATCCAAAGGTTCTGATAAAGGCCTCATTTCTAAAATATAT
>JAJPUD010002126.1:288687-351540 GCA_023553655.1 Myrmecobius fasciatus | reverse complement strand
AGAATGGCTGAATAAATTATGGTATATGAATATTATGGAATATTATTGTTCTGTAAGAAATGACCAGCAAGATGATTTCAGAGAGGCCTGGAGAGACTTACATGAACTGATGCTGAGTGAAATGAGCAGAACCAGGAGATCATTATACACGGCAACAGCAGTACTATATGACGATCAATTCTGATGGACATGGCTCTCTTCAACAATGAAATGTTTCAAACCACCTCCAATTGTTCACTGAAAAAAGCCATATACACCCAGAGAGAGGGATGTGAAATGTGGACCACAACATAATATTCTCATACTCCTTGATTGATGTTTGCTTACATTGTGTTTCCTTTATCTGATATATCGTTTGTGTAGACCAGATTTTTCTTGCACAACAATGACAAGTTTGGAAATATGTATACATATATCCGATTTACCAATATTTTAACATAATTAACATGTAGTGGATATCCTGCCATCTAGGGGAGGGGTGGGGAGTTGGGGGAAAAATTTGTAACGGAAAGCTATGTAAGGGTTATTGTTGAAGAATTACCCACACATATGTTATGCAAATAAAATTTAAAAAATAAAATAAAATTAAAAAAAATAAGATTAGAACCCTTTGGAGATAGAGACTGTATATTACTACTCTTATCTTCCTCCATCCCCCCCCTTTTTTTAATTGCACATGTTTAACTTGAGGAGGAGAAAGAGGGGGAGGAGGGAGAAAAATTTGGAACACAAAATTTTACAAAAATGAATGCTGAAAGTTATACAAATATTTGGAAAAATAAAATTCTATTAAAAATAAAAAAAATAAAAAAAAACAAATCATAAGACTTTTATTAAGTCCTTATTATATGCAAGCACCATGCTAAGGTCTGGGGATATAAATACATTAAGAAAAGATTCCTCAATTTCAAAAACTTACATTCTAGTGGAGGAAAGGCAACATACCAAAGGGAGTTGAAAAAGGTAGAGGTATGGTGGTTAAGTAAGGAAAATCCAAAGCAAAATAAGGAGAGGAATGGAAAATGTCTGTTCTGGACCCTCTTCAACATAAATGGTCTTAGAGGACTTTACCAATGAGGAAAGATGACTACAGAGGAAGAGGGATGTTCCAGGGTAAAAAAGGCAGAGAGGCTGATGGAACATCCAGGGCAAGAAGGCAGCTGAGACATGATGGCAAAATCATTTGAATAAAAAATGGAGATGGAAGAGAAATAAAGAGTGACTCTCAGTATTTTCTATCAAAATGGTAATTCCAAGAAGAGTTTACTAGTAGTCTGGAATCATAGAAGTAGAGAACTGGCTTTAGGTCCTACTCCCTCATTTTACAGATGAGGAAACTAAGGATAAGAAAAGATTAATGACTTGAAGGGTCCTACTACTAGAAAGTATTTGAGGAAGTTTTGAAGTAAGTCTTTCTTTACTCCTCTACCAGCACTTAACTTTGTCATCTTCACTTCACCATATATCATAACCATTTATAAATACATTGTGTCCTAAAATTTGTTTTGAATTGGGAAGAAATTTTCCTCTACAAATGATGTCACTACTCATGAATAAGCTGTGAGATTGGTGATCAACAGTTTATTTAACCCAAACTACAGCCAGAAAAATCCAAGTTCACATAGAAAAGTGATAGAAAGAAACATGCAATATCTGCATTTAAAAGTTAAAGATGTGAGAGAGATGGAATATTTCTAATATGGTAATCTGATTTCTTGAGTGGAAGTCTGATTGGAAAAACAAAATGAAACAAAAATAAAAGCCAATTAGAAGAAGAGAAGATAGATGGATATTTTAGTGATGATTTAAAACAAACAAACACCCCAAAAAACTACTGGGGCAGCCAGGTGGAGCAGTGAATAGAGCAGCAGCCCTAAAGTCAGGAGGACCTGAGTTCAAATCTAGTCTCAGACACTTAACATTCCCTAGCTGTATGACCCTGGGCAAGTCACTTAACCTCAATTGCCTCAGCAAAAGGAAAAAAAAATACTATGGGGAACTTATAAGACTTTTAGCAATTCATAAGGTCATAAATCTGGAATTTAAAAGGATCTCAGAAATTATCTAATTTGACTCCCTCATTTTATAGAAGAGACTAAGACTAATGGGTTCAAGTGATTTACTTGAATTTAAGTACAAAATAAATATATGAATTGGAATTTAAACCCAAGTTTTCTAACTTTCTTTATTTTGTCTAGTATTCCCTTGAAACTTTAGAACTTCCCCTCCTTGATACAGATGTTTATCTACAATTCAAGAATCAGTGATTGGCTCATGTAAGAAAATGCCTAACCCAAAATTTCTCACCTTTGGGGGAGGTAAACTTTCATTTTTGTGTTGAGATTATAAATGAAGATGGGAGATAAATAGGCAAAAAAGAAGGAAAGGAGGACTTGAATTTTAAAAGTATACATTCTATATTTTCAGAAGAAGTTTCTTGAAGTGAAATTAATTTAGCTACAAGCCATTAGAAAATGACAAAAATAGTATACATTGTAATCCAAGTACAAAGTTTCCCTCCCCCAAAGATGAGAAATTAGATATACAAGAAATACTGGGTTAGGCATTTTCTTCCATGAGCCAGCAGGTGGCATCACAGGTCTGGATCAGCTTGCAACCATTTCTATTCATTTGTTTTTGTAACTCATCAAATGACTAAAAATTTATTTCATGCAATTTACAAATTCATAGTTCCTCATAACTACCTACATAAAGTATATTGTCTCTGTCTCTGTCCCCCTCCCCCCACACATACAATGATATGGCCATTTGAAAAGTAAGCATCTTTTAATGAGGCTAAATCAGTTCCTGACTGTGTCAGAGTTGCTTCCTTATTCCTTATAGGTTCTTTATGGAAAGCAAACAATATTGCTCAGGGATAATAGTCATTTAGATTTAATTATGTGACCAGCTTTCTAAAATATATAATTCAATTCATTAAGAATATATTAGATCCTTTCAAATATGCTTTCATAAAGCTTTTTTGTTTTAATTTTCCTTCATTTCTCACTTCAAAGGAATATTGTTTTGAGATTGTTTGCAAATTGTGAGTAAAATGAGCTAAACTGGTTTCCAAGCATTATTGCCACCCATTTCTTAATAGTAAAATTAGAACAAATCTATTTCTGTGGTTTTCAGTATACAGTGGCCTCTAGTTTACCAGTAAATATGGAAGATTTCCCCTGAATAATAGATTTTTTTTGCAAGTAGAGTCCATAATAAGAATTCTAAGTTTAAACAGAAGCAACTTTATCATAATAATAATGTTTCATTTGGGAAATATATTAATAAAATAATTTTAAAAATATTGAAATTAATTTTTTTCAAGAGCTTATATAATAAGAGAAGACATTCACAACAACACATATTTTCTTTGTTTCTTTATAGGTTTTCTTTTGTTTTCTGCTATGTACTATTTCCTTTATTTTTTCCCTTTTCCTCCCCCCATCTCCCTCTAGCATGTTATAGTTAAGCACAGACATATTTGTGTGTATGTGTCCACATACACACACATTTGTACATGGATATACATGTATATGAACATAAAAGTACATCTTTGTACTTATAGTGTTTAATTGTTTTGAGTAGTCTAAAAGAATATTAATATTGCTGACATATAATATAGTTTCCCTATTTTTTTCTCTTTTGATTGAATCTGTTTTAGCTTTGACTTTGAGATCGATGATTACATCTGCTTTTTTTTCCTCATACAGTCTACTCCTGATTATTTTTATTGTTTGTGTATATCTCGTTTCCTATTTTCTGCTGACTCTTTTATTTTACTTCTACCTTGCCTTTCAATTAATAAAATTAATAAAATCATAGGTTTTGATAAAAATAAAATAATAATAATAATTTTCACTTTTCTCTTAATTTTTACCCAGTTCTCTGTTCAATGATTTTTTTTTTAAATAGAGGGTGTAAGGATGTGCATTTTTGTAATCCTTATATGACATAGTTACCTTTCTTTGATGACACCTCTGCAATCCCAGTTTCCACTAGGAAATTAGCCAGATCTTAGCTGCTTTCCATTGCTCAAGCTTGCTTCCCATATTTCAATTCTTCCCCTGAAAGTGTTAATCTTTATTTTATGACAGAGAAGATCAGCTTCCTACTATTTTTTTCCTATTAGAACAAATCTTCAAAAATAACTTGCTATTTAACAATTCTCATGCTTTTAATTATCTTAACACTTTTACAATAAATGTTCCATATAGATCTAAATGTCACTCCTTTATATATATATATATATGTATATATATATATATGTATATGTATATGTATATGTATGCCTTCCTCCAATGACTTCTTGTGAAAAATACTGTTGCCAGCTTTCTCTGTCTCCAGAATCCAGGTAGGGTGTCTTCAATAAAATAATAGAATTTTATGGAACTCTTTTCCAAATGATGTTACATCACCCCATCTTCCACAAAGATAGATCAGGCTTTTTGAACTGTTTCAGAACACAACAACAATTTTTCAGAAGGGTAAGGGGAGTGACAAACAGCTGCTCTGGAGAGAGGGAGATTTACAATCCCTAAATTAAAAGTGCTATAGTCTTAGAAATGATACAGTACTACAGGTCATCATTATCACTCAACATATACTGAAGATGGAAGCATCATATAACAATTAAATTTTAAAGTTGGTCTCAACTCAGTGGTTATATAGGAATGTCCAAAAAGAATCTCCATTATAATATACTGATTGAAGGGTCATCTAACCTTTACTTGAAGAAAAGTCTGTTGGGAAAATTTACTATTTTCTGGGTTATCCATTCACTTTTTGGACAGCTCTAATTGGTAGGCAATGTTTCTTGGCTCAGTCTAAATTTCCCTCTTTGCAACTTTTTTTTCCTTCCATTTTTAAATACATGCACACACACACAGACATTTGTATTTTTATCTAATTTGTAACCATTTTGAGGGCAGGGTCAGAGGAGAATAAAAAAAGAAGAAGGGGGCAGATAGATAGTGTAATGGATAGGGCATCAGCCCTGAAGTCAGGAGAATCTGAGTTCAAATCTGATCTCAGACACTTAACACTTCTTAGCTGTGTGACCCTGGGCAAGTCACTTAACCCCCAATTGTTTCAGCAAAAAAAAAGAGGGCTAGGAATAAATTTATATGGTAATTTCTTGTATGTTTCAAAGGATTAGGAAGTTTGCAGAATACATTTGCACTTTCATGTACAATCATCTTTCTATTATATTATCTTACAGCAATGTTTTTTAATTTCATAAAAATGCATTAATGAAAAAAGGAGGAAAACAAAATGAAATAAGATCCTATTATGCAGAAGTAACCTGTAAATATTTATAATGTAAAAAATTTTTAAAAACCTTTTAAAAGTAACATTAAAAACATCATAGAGTTTTGAATTGGTGCTTCAGGATTAGCAATGAGCAAATATAACTCAGATTTACACAAAACAAAGGGGACATGTTTTTCAAATTATAGAACTGTGAATTTTATGATAGTATCTGACAAAATTTTTGCAGATGTTATTAGAAGGATAATTTCTGGGAATTTCAGAAGAAAAACAATGACCACCAAGAGCCAATATGGTTAAATCCAAAAGAAATTAAGAATTATTAATCTCAATTCCTTTTTTTTTAACATTGTAGAGATCTGTCGGCTAAAATTTTACAGGAGTGCTCCAGGGATCTTTCCCTAACCTTATGCTCTTTAACTTTGATTCTTAGCTGAAGACCTCCTTAAAATGTGTAATAATTTATAGAATCCGCATTGGGGCAAGTATGATGAGCACATAACATAAACCAGATTTGAAATCATCTTAGTAAACTGCAATGATGAATGGAATCTAACAAGATGAACTTTGATGAAGATTAATGTAAAATTCTATATTTCCATTTAGAAAATCAATGGTACAAATAAAAAGAAAAGAAAATCAATGGTACAACGTGGGAGATAAGGATGAACTACAAGTTGGATGAAAAGGAGTTAAAGATTTAGTGGCCTAGAATGAGTGAACAGGGTGATGAGACCTTTGGAATCTGCACTGCTCAGAGTACATCTGCAGTTTTGTAGTCAGTTCTTATTTTATGAGGGGTATATAAATTCCAAGATATATCAAGAAAGGAGAAACTGGAAGATTAAGAAGTCTTGGTAATATGTTATATTGTGGCAATCAGGAATGTTCAGACAAAAGGAGAAAGGATTTGTGTAGAAAATAAATGATTTGATGAATTAACAAATAATAAAAGGATGCTTTGCTAATTTGGGGGGAATGGGGAGGACTGGGATTGATTCATAGAAGTTGTAAAGAGGAAGTAAATATTGTCTTGATGCAGAAAACCAAAAAAGAATAAAATATAAAATAAAATTTTTTTAATTACATATATTCTAAATTTGATTCAGAAAGAACTAAGAAGGTAGTGTTTCCTAGTTCTAGATGTCTCCAAAGGAAGTATGAATGCTCCTTTTTAAGAAATTTTCTAAAACTGATTTGTTTTAGGAACAGCTTAGATTAAAAGGCCCTTGACTCTTCTTCCATATCCTGGTTAATCTTTGATCTTCTTGCCTCAAATCTTTTTCCAATCTAGTCCATTCTCACCCATCTGCCAAATAATTTTTAAGCCATGTCACTACCTTTCCTTGTAGTCAATCTCCTACTATCTTCCTATAATCTCCATATTATCTCTAGGATCAAATGTGAAAGCCTGTTTTACATTTGTCCCTTGAGAAGGATGGGCCAGACAAAAGGAAGTACTCTTTGGAGTCCAAATCAGGAGGAAATACTGAAGGGAAGTGGAGAGGCAGCTGGAAATTTCAGCTTATCCTAATGATATTCCCTGGAGTCCCAAGCAGGGCTGCTAATGGGAAGTAGAGACCCCGCTGGAGAGTTCAGATTTCAGTTCTTTACATAAGAAAACTTTGGGAGAAAACTAGTGTTCTACCATTCAGTCCTCCAATCAGGGAAGAAGAGGTTGAGGGAATGGAGAAAGTGTGATAAAGACAACCTGTGCTCAGTTGCTTCAGACATAGCCCTAGCTAATGTTTCTCTGCCTTGGTTTCCAGAACTATAGATTACAAGTTTATTGAGAGAATCAAATGAATTACATAAGTAAAATGTTTTATACACATTAAAGCACCATATAAATGCCACTATTATTTTGAATAATAGCATTTATTTAAACTTTGAGGTTCACAAACTACATGTATTATCTATTTTGAGCCTAACAACAGCTTCTGTTTTTCCTCTGCCTCTCTGCTTGGTTTGGACTCTAGGGAACATGATGACCCACTTGGGATAAGCTGATCACAGGAAATCTTAGCTTATATTGTGTGAGGCTTCATTTTGTGGAGGCCAAAATGAAGAAGAACCTCTGATGGAAAGGGAAGAGATTAACTAGGAATGAATCTTCTGATTTTACACATGCTTCTCCCAATACCTAACAGTTTGGCTATTGCTTTTGTAACAACTCCATGAGATAGGTGCTATCATTATCCTTATTATTCTTATTAGAAACCTAAGATTGAGAATGGGTCACATATTTAAGGCAGGATCTAAACAAGTTTTCCTTATTTAAACTCTAGTTTTCCATATATTATGCCACATAGATATTGAAGCAAAGATTTTAGGGGAAGGGAAAAGAGGAAAAGATGATATGACGAAAGGAGTGGGAAATGCTGAGAGAACATTATATAATTTGCAAAAATTGAATGAGGGAATTAATGTTGCTAAAAGATTAGCAGCACTCATGAATTTAATATACTGAGAACCCTTCCTTCTCTTTCATCAAAACCTTCTTTCCATATTTCAGTTGTCATAATTGTGTAGTCTATCTTCTGTAAAAAGAACAATTCCCCCAGTAAAATTTATTCCCGAATTTCAAACAGAGGTAACTCATAACAGATGAACATTGGAAACAATTATTGCAATTAAAAGAGATTCTGGAGCATATTCTGGAAAGGCATTGGAGTCAATGGACTTGTAAGCACTGTTAGAGTTAAGTAACTATTTAGGCATCCATCTTAGTCAAAGTGTTTTCTGAAATATGTTAAGTTGGTGTAAATGGGTTGAGCTTCTTATGAGAAAGTGTATGAACTTCAGTAATGAATGAGGTAGAGAATTCGAGAGACTCTCAGCTCTAGTTTAATTAGGATTGATTAAGTGCTAAAATGATAATGAAACAAGGGAACTGAAGCCATTAATTGAACTCCAGGTTGGGACAGAAGGCAGGTTGTTCCTGAATTGAAATATGAAAGGCAACCCAAAGAAGCAGGCTAAGATTATAATGGGTTGTTTAGTGGTCAGCTAAATGAAATTACTGTTCTATGTTAACTTGTAAAACAATGGAAGTAGAAATAGCTTAATTTTCATAGCAATGACATCATTATACTAGTGCTGAATTACCATATTACAAAATTTCCTTTAATATCTTTTAATCATTTTTCTCGCCATTTCATATTCATAGTAAATAGTTTATTTTCCTCCGATTACAAGTGTCATTTTGAACACTTTTTCTTAGATTTTATGTCTCTTAATTTTGCTCTTCCTCATTATTCTCCTAGTAACTATTTTAAATTATTTGACATGCAATATCTTTACTGTACTATTTTCTAAAATTTATACAGCTTCCTGTAAAATAGTTAATGCCATAAAACTCTTTGGACTGGAGTTTTTAGTAAATAACAGTTTTACTATATATTTCTTCATAATAATTGCTAAACACTATTATTGAGTGATATAATGTGAATTCAAAAACATATACCTACATAATTCCAAGTTTTCAATGATTTTGTAATTTTACTCTCTGTAGCTAAACATTGTCAAAATCTGAATAAAATAATAATGCATTAATAGAATTAATAAAAATGTTTACTTTAGTTTAATTAGTGTTTCTATCATTGGTTAATTAGTGGTTATTTACATTTTGTGCAATTAATTAATTAGAATTAATTGAAAACATAAAGTATTCTCTCTAGAAAGAAAAATGTTGTTTTTTATAAGGTTAATTAAATTCTGTTAGCTTCTCTGCTCATCATGAGTATCATCCATTCTTGTAATGAGTATTTTAATATTATAATGTAATAATTATATTAATTATGGTTGCTATATGTAGTTTCCTGTGTTATTTTTAGCTATTCACTCAATCTCACTATACCTCAGTTTCCTGGAAAGAAACTACAAATTCTAAGAGATGGACATAAATGAGAAATGTATACTAGCCTGGGTAAAGACTTGAAAAATAGTGGTGGAATGTAAAATTTGGGAAATAGGAGGTCGATTTGAATGGGATGTAAAGCAAATGAATGGAGCTATGTGAAGTCAGTCTAAACAGGAATATAGTAACCATATTTAAGATGAATTTAAGTTCTAGACAAAGAAATTGGTATTTTATTCAAGATGCAAAAGAGAGTTGATGATGAATCTTTAGAGGTGACTAAAATGTCAGTAATCTCAACAATCATCCTAATATAACTTATAAAATTCTGTTTTATTTAAAGGTTCAGTAAAGATATGACAGCAAGTATAGTGGGAAATGTTCTGGAGAGGTAGTTTTTGATCATGATCAGCCTATCATGGTTTGATTTGTAGAACTGATCTTTAAAGTTATAACATAATTGTAGAAATGATCACAAATAGAAAAACATTTTCTATTGTATGTTGTAGGAAGCCTTTTTATCCCTCATGCTTGGAATGTTCTGTATTTATGATTCATTCAATCAATCAATAAAGATTTATTAAGTGCCCAATATGTGGCAGGTACTATAATAAATACTGGAAGTTATAAAAAGAGGCAAAAAACTGGCACTGATCTTAAAAAAATTACTATCTCTTGGGGAAGTCAACACACAAAGACAGCAAGTGATACACAAGATTAATAGGAGATAATTCATAGAGACAAGGCATTGGGATTAAGAAGATTTGAGAAAACATCCTATAGATGGTAGGATATTTGTTGGGAATTAAAGGAAACCAGAGAGGTCAGTAGTAGAGAAGTGAGAGTATTCCAGGCATGGGATACAGTAAGAGAAAATACCTTGGACAAAGTGATGGATTGTTTTGTTCATGGAATAGTCTGGAGGCCAGTGTCATTGGATCAAAGTGTATATGTTGGGGAGAAAGGTATTAGAAGACTGAAAAAGCAGGAGAGGGCTAAATTATAAAGGATTTTGAATGTCAAACAGAGCATTTTGCATTTGCTATTGGAAACAATAGGAAATAATTATTGACTATAGGCTTAAGATGATTGTACCTGTCTTTGAGGAAAATCACTTTAGTAACTGGATGGATTGGAGTGGGGAGAGACTTGAAGCAGGTAGATACAGAACTAGGCTAATGCAATAATGTAGGTGTCAGATGATGAAGGTTTCCATTAGAGTGGTATCAGTGTCAGAGGAGAGGAGATGTATACAAATAATTCAAGAGAATTGTCTCAAACCAGTTCCAATCATTCACTGAAGAAGACCATATATACCCAGAGGGATATGAAATATGGACCACAACATAGCATTTTAATGCTCTCTATTGAGGTTTGCTTGCATTGTGTTTCCTTTCTCTGATTTTCTTTTTTTTTTTTTTTCTTGTAGATAGGATTTTTCTTACACAACTTGTCAAGTATTTCAACATTATTAACATGTAGTGGACTTCCTGCCATCTAGGGGAGGGGAGGGAACTGGGGGTAAAATTTGTAATGGAAAGCTTTGTAAAGATCAATGCTGAGGAACTACCCATACATATGTTATGCAAATAAAAAGCTTTAATTAAAAAAAAGAAGAAAGAGAGTTGAAAAAAATTGTAACTACCTGAACCAAATTTCTTAATATTTTCATCAAAGATTTTTAGAGCATCATCTATTCAACATCATAAATGCTATAGAATTTGGGATTCAAAAGTAATTTTCTTCCTCTACTAGATGGCTTTTAAAAACATTTTAAAAGCTAGTCTATTAATTTCCTAGTTATCCACTAAGCTCTTAGCCATAATTTGAACATTATCTGAAACTCTTTATGGGAAAAATAGAAATGTGGGCTACATAATAATATCATTAGCTTGATTCACTAGCTATTAATGGTTCAAAGTCATTTTGGAAGGGAGTTGGCACTACAGTACTCCAGGTACCTGCTTATTACTATGTTATCATTTTTAGCAATAACTTAGATAAATGAATAGGTGAAACAATGATCATATTTGAAAATGATATACAGCTAAAAGGGAGAACTGATATACTGGATGACAGAAATCAAAATTATCTTGCCAGACTGAAATATTGGGAAGAATTTTTTAAAATGAAATTTAATAAAAGTAAAGACATAATTGGGTTTAAAAAATCAATTCCTTAGGTACCAGCTAGAGAAGAAGTAGTTTGATAATAATCTGAAAAGAACTTCCAGACTTTAGTGGAATGTATGCTAAGCATGTTAATTGTGTGAATAAAGCATAAAGAAAACTAATATTGAGAGTACTGACATTCTGTCTTGGCAGACCATATTTGTCATATAATATTCAGCTTTGGATACCACATTTTAAGAAGAATTTCATTAAGATGGAGTATATTCAATGGTGAAAAGATGTGAATTTCTGCTATATGAGGACCATTGAAAGGAGCAGAAAATATCTAGCTTGGAGGAGAGAACCTTGAGGAAGCATATCATCACTATGTTCAAGTACTCAGAGGAATATTGTATGAAAGAGGTTAGGCTAGAATGCATTAATTCTAGGAGTTCAAAATCTCTAGCTGCAGCTATATGCAACAAAGAAATAGATTTGATATTTAGACAAAATTTCTAACAACTATAGGTAGCTCAAATATACATGCTCACTTGATTTATAACTAATAGAATTTTCTATGGAGTCACTTGTGCTAAGCCTGGTAACATCAAGAATACTATAAACTGTGAAAGGTAATTTTTTTTTCTCAGACACTTGTGAGACATTGGTTTCACTTTACTTAATCTATGTTTTGTTTTATGGATGTTCATTTCTGAGTCATCAGAGACTTTCTGTAGAATATTTATGGGATACAAGTGTAAATTTGAGCATACTGGTATAGGTCATAGAAATAGTACAATAACTAGCAAACAAGCTCTAGTTATCCAGTCTACAATTGTCATGTTTACTAAAATAGAAGTCAGCAGGAGATTTTGGAAAGGCTTAATTAATTAATTTCATGGTGGAGCGTGTTTAGGGCTTCTATTATAACACTCTGAGTCAAGAGAGCAAGCTTAATATAAGCAAAAACTTGTGCTAGGCAGATGAGGCACCTAGAATAGGCAATAAGAAAAGGACCTATCAGTAGTGGGCTTATCAAGATTCAAAGTGAGATATTTTTTTTTTTTTTTTTTCTGTCAGGGATAGAAGTCCCAATCCGGTCTAGGTCAAATATCAGTGAGAAATCTAAGGGACTGTTGCTTCAAGTAATTTTCTTTGCAGATTGAGTTCTTAGCAAAAGGAATACAAGTCCCACTACTGTATACATGCCCCAGTATATCAAAATAACAATACAGTACAGTGAAAAGATTAAAATTTCAGAATATTGGAGTTGGAAGTCACCTCAACTAAAAGGAACTGAGAAGTCATCATTCACCCTTTGCTTGAAGACCTCTGATAGTTATTCATGTCCTCTGAAGGCAGCCTAATCTACATCTATGATAGATCTATTAATAGGAAATTTTCCTCACACTGAGTGCAAATTTGCAGCTTCAACCTGTTTTAGAGCTTTGCTCTTTGGGGTCAAGCAAAACAATTTTAATCCCTCTTGTATATGATAGTCTTTGAAACACTTGAAATCAATGATTTCTCAATCTCTATCAAACAGTTGTCATAGGAAATGAACTCAAGATCTTTGAGCAATCTGCTTAACCTCCTGTAGATACCTCCTAGTAATCAATTCTTTTTCCAGATGTAGTGATCAGAACTGAACACAATATGTCAGTGTGATCACATTAAGTTTTTTAGAGGCTATATCATACTGCTAATTCACATTGAGCAACCTATTAAAAATTCTATTTACCATCTAACTTTCTCTCTCTTACTTCCATCTTAGATTAGTAAAGTCAAGTATCCCCATTACATTTGATCTCATTAGTTTCTGCCCCAATTTTCTAGCCTATTATGATCTTTTTGCATTCTGACTGTTAACCAATGCATTAGTTCTTCCTACTAGCTTCAGATTTGCTTGTAATTTTGATAATGATACAATCAATGCCTTCAGGATAATAAAATTTTATAAATAATATTATCTGTGCTTTTGAATATTCAAATAATTGATCAAAATGCTCAACCACAAGGCAAAACACAATTCCTAGGACACTCTGTTACAGGGCCATAACAAACATGGTAGGGCCAAGTGCTTTTGTCTTCTGTGGTATTGCTAGACTTTTACACTCTGTCCTCATACTGTGAGGTACTAAGATATCTCAACTGCATATTTATCAATAGCTACCTTCCATTCTCTCCACAAAAAAGCATACCCAGATGCATATAGCACTTAACCACTACTTCTGGTATAATATTTTATGCAATGTTGTTTTATTTATACCATTTAAGCATGCTTTCATCTACCTCCTTCCCCTTACCCTCACGCCAATAGAGATCTCTGCCATTTTTCTGTTGTTTTTATACACCTCCCATAAAACTGAAGTCATTTCTATTTCTTTCCATATTGTTCATAAGATTGAGTGTTCGTAATTGCAAACATTAATCTGAGGTCTTATGTTGGGAGGAACATACATTAATGAAAGTATTAGATATTTTGAAGTTGTACATGTGTAAGAGAGAAACAAGTAATGTTGTCATTGTATTAGGTAGTTATAGTTTTTCTCTCTTTTTCTCTCGGTCCATTTTCCCTTATCATGTCATTCACAAATACACATAGACCTTTGAAGTTGCATATTGTACTACCTGTACTACCTTACTACCTGTAAAATTTATGTATTCTCTTCTTATTCTAGACCTGCAAAATTGTGATCCAACTTATGTCTATAGCAACTGTCAGTCAGATCATTTTAACATCTGCATATTGACTCTCCTTATTTTCTTTTCCTAAAGATTTCCAATTTAAATTTTAAGGAATATATTATTTTGATTGTTTCCATACTATCAGTTACATATAATGTTGGTTTTAAAGTTTAATTCAGAGATGAAGAATTATCAATACATTACTCTGCATTCATTATTAGAACAGAAACAACTATTATATCGATCTATTTGAAAATATTCAGAAGATTGGGTAGAAAATATTGACATTATCATAATCTGAGTATTAACCTAGTTAAACTCTTACAAGTTGCAAATTAATGTTTTTGAAAATAACAAAGTAGCAATAACAATAATATTTTATAACTTTGTACTCTTTTGATTTTATTTACAAGATCCAATGCAAATGTCATATTTACCTTTATGATTTTCTTCATACTTTAAACCATATAATAAACATGACAGAATTTTAAGCTACAAAATTTTTATTTGCATCTAGTTTCATAATTGGTTGATGGAAATCAGAAGTCTTGTAACCGATATTGAATATTGCCTTTGCAATATCAAAATTGGCCAGTAGATGCCCTAAGAGATCTCTTGAAAATTTAAACACTGAAACAAAACTGAAAAATAAATTACTTCAATGTTAACTTTCATCTACTAATGAGTAAACTTCTTTCTATTTCTTAAATTATATAATACTTTCCAAATTTTGGACTACCTAAACAATGAAGTTTCAAAGTGTTTTTTTCCCCAAAAAACTGCTTATTAGAAATCAAAATTTAACATTCTTCAATTAATTTTGAAGCTGATTGAATTAGAAGTGTAACATATATTCAATAATTATAACTTTTACCATAATATAGGGAATATTATGAACCATAAGGAAAGTGATATAAATTCAACAACATTATAATA
Organism: Myrmecobius fasciatus; assembly: GCA_023553655.1. Taxonomy (NCBI): domain Eukaryota; kingdom Metazoa; phylum Chordata; class Mammalia; order Dasyuromorphia; family Myrmecobiidae; genus Myrmecobius; species Myrmecobius fasciatus. The sequence goes on along the minus strand of JAJPUD010002126.1, from coordinate 336,675 downwards.
TTTGTTTAATAAAGAAAACATATTCCAATCTTTTAATAAGTATACATAAATCTGCTTGGTTTTTTTGGCTTTACTGAAAATTCTGACCTCTTCAGTGACATAGCTTTTAAGCATGAATGGATTGTTAAAGATTTTTTTCAAGTCAGAGGTCTCTCTATTAAACTGTACAGTTCAGTAAATAAGCTTATATTCATATGAACAAGTTTACAGAAATATTTTTATGTAAACATAAGATGAATCTATATCTAGCTTTCCCAATTTTTATTTTATGTTACAAGATTTGCTTTCTAAGGACTAAAACAATTTCCCTTCTATGTGTATGCCAATTTCTATCATAATCTCAAGTTGTAATGCCACCTGGAGAACTGCCAAAAATTCAAAATTCTTATCTCCTTGCGCTTCTATCATGAGCACTGCTGTTATTTGTCATATTAATTTATACCAGTTTTAAAAATACAGTTGAACATCCAAGTCTGAGAGTTGGTTATATGGAAACATTGGGTAATTCTAATTCCTTTTAAAAGTTGGTTCCACCCTGACCTGGTTGTGGGGAGGGGAAAGAATTCTTTCCCTCATGATATAAACTTTCAGAGCCCAAATGTAACTTCACTGAGAGTATTGGTATGCTCTCACTCTGAGGAAAGAAAGATCATCTCTGAGAAATGGCTGATCTATGATTTATAATATCTGGGAATATGATCAAAGGTAATGGAAACTAAGAAGGTAGATAATATAAATTGTATCTTAGGATCATAAATGGAGAGGTAGAAGGAAACATATGCTCTGTTAGCTCAACACTTCTTTTTGCAGAAGAAATTAAATTTCATTGAGATTAAGTGATTTTCCTGAGGTCATACAAATAATAATAGTAATAGCAGAGATGGGATTGAAATTCTGTTTCTCTTATTCCCAAGTCAGAACTCTTTCCTTTACACTATCATCCCTGCTGATTGGCATTTTTGCCATTGTGATATTTAAGATGACATTTAAAATGATTAACTGACAAATTATCTCAATTCATGTTTCTAGACATGATTAGCAACAGTATATTTATATACTTTCTTTGATGATCATATGTGTACAAAATTTACCTTTTTATTAGCTTATAAGATTGACATCTGTATGAGCTGTCACTGTTTTAATCTCTTGTTTTGAAATTAATGGTGATACCATAGGCTTTGAATTAATTGAGGAATTCTATTTATTAAAATCCAGTGTCAAGTTGTCTGCCACTATTTTAGATTCCATAGAATTTCTTAGTTAAATGACATTAGCTAAATTTGCATTTCAATGAATTCTTTTTTTTTTTAGATGGTATCACTTCATCTTAATAGGCAATGGTTTCTGGAAATTGAAAGGATGCCCATCAATTGGAGAATGGCTGAATAAATTATGGTATATGAATGTTATGGAATATTATTGCTCTGTAAGAAACGACCAACAGGAGGATTTCAGAGAGGCCTGGAGAGACTTGCATGAACTGATGCTGAGTGAAATCAGCAGAACCAGGAGAACATTATACACAGCAACAAGACTATATGATGATCAATTCTGATGGACATGGTTCTCTTCAACAATGATGTGATTCAAACCAGTTCCTATTGTTCAGAGATGAAGATAGTCATATACATCTAGAGAGAGGCCTGTGGGAACTGAGTGCGGACCACAACACAGCATTTTAACGCTTTCTGTGAATATCTCCATGCATTTTGTTTTCCTTCTTAGGTTGTTTTTTCTTCTCTTTCTAGATCTGATGTTTTGTATGCAGTAAGATAACTGTATAAATATGTATACATATATTGTATTTGTCATATAATGTATCCTATTTAGCATGTATTAGATTACCTGTCATCTAGGGGTGGGGGGGGGGGGGAAGGAGGGGAAAAGCTTGGGAAAAAAAAGTTTTTGCAAAGGTCAATGTAGAAAAATCACTCATATGTTTTGTAAATAAAAAGCTTTATTAAAAAAAATAAATAAATGAAAACTACTTGGCAAAAAAAAATAGGCAATGGTTTCTTGAGCTTACCACTTGTGTCCATTTTAGAAATGTGTCATCTTGCTTATTGTTTCTTCTTTTCAAGTCATAATATAAACATTAATTAAAAATAATAAATTGAGATGTATCCAAGAATCTACCTTTTCTACATAAAAATGTTTGATAGAGTAGCATTTGATTTACTGATATCATCTATCAAAAATATCTATGCAAAATATATTTTGAAAATGGAATATTTAGTCAATAATAATTATTTTAGCTTACTTTGTACCAAGTGCTATCCTTAATCCTGGGTATTAACCTCTACTGTAAAAGTTGACTTAATTATTGAAGGAAGACAGGAAGCAGACAAGAAAGAAAATGTTCCAGGCCTGGGGAAAAGATAAAGAACAAAAGCAGAGTTAGGAGAGTTTGGAGGGAAGGAATAACAAGTCAGTCACTAGTTTCCCTACAAGATAGAATATGTGGAAGAAAGAGTATGAAGCTAGGAAAGAGAGTAATGGGACAGAATCTGATGGATTAAAAAAAAGTTTTCTTTTTTTTTTTTTTTAAAGAGCCTAGAGGACTGTATTAAATAAGGGGTGTGTGTGGGGGGGGGGAGGGAGAGACAGAGAAAGAGACAGAGACAGAGAGACAGATACACACACACAGAAAGAGAGAGAGAGAGAGAGAGAGAGAGAGAGACAGGAAAAAGAGAGAGAAAAACAAGAAGGAGAGAGAGAGAGAAACAGGAAGGAGAGAGAGAGAGAAACAGGAAGGAGAGAAAGGAGGAAGAGGAGAGAGAAAGAAGAGAAAGAAGAGGGATATAAAAGGGGTGCAGATTTGTGCTTTAGGAAAATCGGCTTTGCAACTGAGTGGACTGTGTTTTGGAACAGGGAGACATATAAAGTAAGTATACCAAGTAGAAGAAGTCTATTACAGTCATCTGTGTATAAGGAAATGAGACGGGCATATAAGTGGTATAGTGGATAAAGCACTGAGCTAGAAAACATGAAGATTAATCTTCCTGAATTCTAATCCAGTTTCAAATACTTCCTAGCTGTGTGATCCTGGGTACATCACTTAACTCTGCCTCAGTTCCTTATCTGTAAAAATGGTCTGGAGAATGAAATGATGTCAAAAAGAGTTGGACCCTGCTGAAAAATAACTGAACAATAAGAAGAATGATGTAATAAGAGACTGCATTATGGTAGTGGTTCTAAGTGTGGAGAAGAAACGTATATGAGACAATATAAAGATAGAAACACCAAGCCTTGTAAACCAAATGTAGTGCAGAGTGAGTATAAAAGATGAGGGAAACTCTTAGATGGTCAGATTGAAAATTATCCTTGCAACATAATTAGGGAAGTTCAGAAGAGAATATTTGAAAAGAATCATGAGTTCTGTTTTTAATGTGTTGAGTCTGAAATGTTTGGGGGGCATCAAATTTGTTGTCCGGGAAGTAATTGGCGACAAGACAGGAGCTCAGGAGAGGAATTAACAATGGATCTAGATCTGCCATGTGTCAATAAATGAATCATACATTTAAAATAATCTCACCCCCAGCAATTCTTCAGTGCGGTATTGTAGTCTAGAGTTATACTTTTGGCTATACATTTAGTTTTACCACTAAATGGTTTTGTGACTAGAGTTTTCAATTTCCTCATTGGCAAAATGCAGCAGTTCAACAAAAGTCCTTCAAACTATAAAATCTAAAATATATCTAGAACAAATGTCCTGTTCCCCTGTATTCTTTATTAACATCCTTAAAGTTAGTTGTTTAAGTTTAAAGCTGTTTCTCCAGAAGATCTAAATAATTTAGAAATCAATGGAACATATCTAAGTTTTTTTCAAAAATAAAGTAATTGAATGCTATATTACAAAGCAGGTATAGAGACCAGCAAATAATTTAAATGTGATTTTTTTTTGTCTGAAATGTTAATTTAATTAGTATAGAGCATTCCCAGTATAAGAAATTCCTCCACCAATGCAGGTGAAAAGCTTGAAGATTTTTGGAATTGTTTTTGTTTTAATATTGGTTGGAGAACTGAAAAGTTAAATCTTGCCTATGGTCAGCATAAGTTATTAAAATTTTAATATTTTAAAACTGGGGGCATCTAGGTGGCACAGAGGATAGAATACCAGCCTTGAAGTCAGGAGGACCTGAGCTCAAATTTGACCTCAGACACTTAACCCTTTCTAGCTGTGTGACCCTTGGCAAGTCACTTAATCCCAATTGCCTCAGAAAAATGTATATATATATATAATATATATATGTATGTCTACACACACACACATATATTTTAAAACTGTCCTAAGACTTCTTAGACACCATATGAGTGTCAAAAGTAAGAATCAACTCAAGTCTTTTTCACTCCAAAGCTTTATTTTCAATGGAAACTATCTTTCTAATTATCAATATATTTTTCATTAAAGAGAAAGAATGAAAGGAAGGAAGAAAAGAAGGAAGGAAAAAGGAATGAAGAAAAGAAAAGATAATTAGAAATAATTTGCTAAGGATGCTGCAATACATTGCATATTTAACAGTATCTTGAAAAATGATGTCCAAATTAAATAGCCAAAAAAACCTGAGATTGAAATTCTATTCCAGTAATTCTTTATGCCTAACAACTTATTGCTAAATAAGGATATCTTTTATCCAATATGCATATCCATATTAGAATAAAGTTCAAGTAATCAAGGTAATTTTCATATTGAAGGATGACAGGAATTCACTGGACTTGACCTCGGAAATAGCAACTGTATGTTGTGATGAGTATGCAATCTATTGCATAATTAAACTAATTAAAGCAAGCTTGATGCATTTTTCCCATGAGCTTTTCACTCTTCTCTACTTTATTGTAAATAAACTTAAAAATAAGGAAAAATGATCTAAGAATGAGACTGTGCTCTAAAACTTTGCTTTTAAAAATAAGTATTTATTTAATCAGCTGCTAACATTCTCATAATTGATTCAATAAGAATAATTAACAAAGTATAGTTATTATCTTTAAAGTATTTATTGCATTAATATGCTAAATATGTTAAATAATTATAATTTTAAAAGAGCTTTGGAAATCAGATGCCTCACCTGAAATCCAAAATATATATGCAGAGAAAGATAACAAAACAGGAACACAAAGAACATATCTTCACATTTGTATATACACATTTATAAACACCTGTGCAGCAGAAATGCAAAAAATGGGCTGTGTAAACAAGTTAATTATCTCACTTAAAAAGGCTTAAGTGGACATTGGAATTTCAGATTAAAGAGATTTTCCCTGAGCCTCTTAGTTGCTATTTTTGGTGATCTTTGAATTGGCAATTTATCAACTCCAGACCCATAAATAAAGCTTCCATTCATATATGTATATATATATATATATGTATGCATATATGCAAAAGTTTATATTTTATTGGATTTTTCAATTTATATGCATATCTATATCTATATATGTTAATAAGAATGTAACATTTATCATTGTACTCCAATGGATCTGCAATTTCATCATTCTAGGAGTATCTGATAATCTTGTGCAACTCTTGTCTGTGTTTTCTTAAAAGGTTGACCACATGTGGGGGAGGCACTCAGCACATCCTGAGCATTCCTCATTTTTTCCCATCATGAAGAGCATAGTAATAATGTAAGACCAATTCTTTTCCCTTACTCGTCACATGATCAACTCATCTTCTTTTCTGACAAATTTCTTGAGACATTCTTTTGGAATTGTGTTTTAGTCATCTCACATCTATAGTGCTCCTTACATTTCCTGTTCTTTGGAAGTAGTAATATTCCATAATTCACTACACCATAGCCACACCAATAAGCTGTTATTATTAAAAAGATAAATTCATGTAAGCAGTACAATTAGTTCTCTCCCTTTTCAAATGTTAACTTAGCTCATTGTCTGTCTGCATTTTGGACAAACTCTATATGACTATATGTAAAATGTATAATTTTACTCCAAAATAATTGTTATTTAGTTTTATTTGGTTTATTTGCCACTTCTCCAACCCTGTCCTCTTTTATTAAAACTTTTTTTTTCCATTTTGCATCACAAAGTCACTCCTTCTTCAGAAATTTATATGGAATCCTCTTTCTCTAGCTTCTTTGAAATTTATCATTAACTATTACCAGATGATATGTATAAAGTTATTGCATCTACTTGGCATATTCATATTTGAAAATAACAATAACAAAAAAGATTAACAATAAATTTGCTCATAACTTTATAATTTTAATTTATTTCCATATATATTTGCTCCTTTGATTCTGATAATATTTAGCTAGCCATTTCATCAAAAAGGAAAGTAACTACAAAAACAAAAACAAAAAAACAAACCAAAAAAAAAACCTGAATGACTCACCTAAGGTCACATAGCTAAGTAAGATTTGAATTCCAATGGTGTTTATTTAAATCACTAGGAAAACTAATAATGAAAACAGCTTTGAGTCCCCAAGAAAATGGTTCTTTAATAGTGTTGTTGACATGATCAACATGGGGAAATATTTTGTGTATCTTCTGTTTCTTTAAAATACAGGTCATATTAAAGTACTCTCACACCTTCATTAAAAATAGACATTTATATCTAAGGTGGCAATATAATATGTTCACTAAAATTCTACTCTAAAATCTATTCATCATGTAGTAGTTATCCTGTATGCCAGTAATGTACAAACCTATGCATGTCCACCTAAAGTGAAAAGGCTTCAAGTATGGAGCCATCAATGGATTTGCATCCAAAACCAAAGTATAAAAAATGAAGGACATTGATTCCTTTCTCCCCTAATGACTACAGATGATGAATTATTTATTCATAGAAAGAAGTGAACATACTATGCCTCACAAGCCAAATCTGGTCCACCAAATAATTTTTTTTAGCAAAATTATGACTTCCATATTTCTGACCTCTAATTTAAGGTAGTGAATGTTGTTAGTGTGGTCCTGCTAATGATATCATGAATCTTTTGAAGTAATAACATATATATGTATGTTGAATGTCATGAAAGCAGGTATCTATTAAAAGGCCTGGTTTTACTCTTCACATTTTAAACACCAAAAATTGCTCAAATTTAATTTATTTGGGGGTTCAAACAGAATCCAATGACAGCTATCTCAATAACTTCTAATTCCTAAGTCATAGATGTAAAATGAGTTAGTATTTGATTATCAGAAATTATTTAAGCAAATTCTGTTTGAGTATTTAACTTAGTATATAGGTTGCCAACCATGATATTGTGCTTAGAATATTGGCCTCCATGCTAGAAGAACTGTGGATCAAATCCTGCCTCTGATATATACTGACTATGTGACCGTGGGCTAAACATTGAGCTTCTTAGTGTTGGAAGCCGCTCTCTAAAACTATAAGCTGTAGCAACCTATATTGTTGAGAAACTTTTCTTACCCAAAAGTTGCCTGTACAAATGGAATCAAAGGCAAATTTAAATCCTTTTGCTTCATGTTTCTATAGGTTGTTTTTACTTGTTCAAAGTTTCTATAATCCACTTAAATTATAAATTAGAGCAATATACATATTAAAGAAAAAAAATTGTGACAGGTAGTAAAGGCAATTTATAAATGTTTGTTAAGTTAAGTTGAACTGAATAGAAGTTTAAGGAAATATTGGCTTGAAAGTCTAGACTATACTAGCATAGACAAGAATTTTTGAGCTGGAAGAAATATTAGAAATCAGCTATATAAAAATGCCCATTTTACAGATGAAAAATATAAGGTATGGAAAATTTACTTGATTTGTTCAGGCAAATGGTTAGGAAATAGAAGAGCTAAGATTAAAACCATTCCACCCTTCAATCTTGTCCAGTTCTCATTCCCTAGAACCATAATAACTATAACATTACTAAAGAATAAACAACTCAGTGAAAATTTAAAACCTAATTTAATTATGGTGTCAAAGTCCACTTGAAATTTGGAAAAGAAATACAGACAAATTGCTAGTCTCTTCTCATCAAAATGCATCAATTTGTTAATAGGGAAACTATTCGGTATCTTGGTAAACAAAGAAAAAGGACTGGACTAAATGTGACACAATATATAAGTTTTGATAGTTCTAGTGATAGGGTTTGAAGAGTATGGATATTGTATTCATAGCAAATAGGAGAGATCTCTTCAAGAAAGATGCAATTCTGATCCCTAGTCAGCAAAGGCAGGAAATGATATTACAGTAATGAGTACCATCAATACTTGAAATAAATGAGGAAATGGCTATATTTACACACACACACACACACACACACACACCTCATTTATGCTGCATGAGTAGCTGGAGACCTGGGGATCACATTTTTCTAAACGCACTATTCTCAGCACCTTATTTCCTCTCAGTGTTGGCAAATGAACACTGGAGTAAATGTAAATCATTATTTTGTCTATCCCTTCTCTCTTGATTTTCCCACCTCAACTTCTAATACATGAATAAGTAATTTCATTATTTAGAGCAGGTCACAATGAATTTATTTTGTCTTCCCAAGTCTAGCTCAATGCTTCTGTACAGCCAACTAAAGAAATTATCATTCACTTTCGTGAATAGGGCACAGACAACAAGGTAGTGTGGTGGATGAAGAATATAAAGTAGAAGTGGGTTATATGATTTGTCCAATGAAATGGTTAGAAATTGCCAGGACTAACACCAAATATTTCACATGAAATATTCATTATTAATAACATAATAATGTTCATTATTCATTCTGTAGAATCCTGTTACCTTAGTTTAACATTGCCTAAAACATAACTCTTGGTGAAAAACTAGCCTCAAAGAGAGGAAGACTTCACTTCAATTTCTGTCTCTGACACACGAGGCAGCTTGTTGCAGTTGAGAGTCTGATATAATATCAGGAAGTACTGAGTTTGAATTGTACCCCAGACACTTACTAATTGTGCTACCCTGGACAATCATTCAATCTCATCTTCCTCATCTAGAAAACACAACTATATTAACTCTATCTCAGGTGTTATTATGAAAATTAACCTCTCAGTATTCTATACAATGATCTAAGACTTTAACATCCCTCTAATTATAAATCTGTGATACTATGGTTCTCCTAACATAAGTTATGGAAAAGATATTGATTTCCTTTGCTTGAGGGACTTTTTGATACCAGTTAAATTAAGTTCTTTCCAAATTCAAGTTTCTATTCCTAACCAGGACATCCTAATAAACATAAATATGTTGAAAAATTCCTTAACTTTGTTTTCAATTTTTTTCTGGTTATATTTGCTTTGGAGAGGTTCTACAACCATATTCTGATATGAATATTAGTAATCATAGAATGATAGAAATTATAGTTGGAAGGAAACTTAGAGAAAATTTAAATTTTAGAGAGGAGTAAATCAAGGTTCAGAAACAAGACTTGTTTGTGCAGACAGGTGTAGTAGAGTGGTCTCACAGGTGGAGAGCACTGGCCTTGAAATTAGGAAGACCTGGATTTAAAACTTGCTTTAGACACTTGCTAGTCATAATCATGTCATTTAACCTTAAATGAGTTTGTTCACCTGTGAAATACTTATAATAATACACCTCTCACAAGGCTATTGTGAGAATCATATAATACGTAGGAATAGCACTTAGCAAATCTTACCACTATTATTATTACCAAATATCACAATGATAACTACTCTTAGAAAAATTTTTAAGTGGCTCTCTGTGGTGGATGGTGGTCCAATCCATTCATGAGATTTATTAACAAGGTCAAAGCAATCTGTGAAGTTTACTTTGACATGTTATTTCCTGATGTGGTCATCTCATTACACAGGACTGAGATAAAAGGCAAAACAAAACCACCAAATAAAAGCCATAATATCTACAGGTATCATTTCAAAGCCTTTTTCATATGGATTATGTAATGTTTTTTCTTTCACCATTCTTTAAGAAAGCAATTGCTATATTAGTCAAAATAAACATAATATAACCTTCAAGGTTTATGGAAGTTTAGTTATTTTGTGATTCATTGGAAACAAAACATTATTTTCTTGTTGGTGTGTGGTTTTCATATATTTTATTTATTTTTTACTCTGAAATATGTAAATTCCCTTAAAAAATCTGTTTTGATATTTTACCTTTAGGATCATCATGAAGTTCAGGAGGAGGCAGATCTTTCTGGAGATCAGACAAAATAGAGAATTTGAAGGGAAAAATAAGACCTCACAATTAAAAGGGAGGATGGAAAAGAATAGAGATACACACTTTTCCTTAAACAATAACTTCATTCCTACAAAATAGCATATTTCACATGTACTGTTAAACTTTAGTATTTTTTTTTCTGTCTAATAGCCCTTAAACACTTCCTGTCCAAGAGGCAGAGTTCTACAGTAGTGAAACTCTTAAGCAGAGCAATGAGCCAGAAGGAAGGAAATAATTCTCTTTTCCAGGATGTTTTTCTAAAAGAATAAAAAAAGGAAAGAAAGAGGGGGAAAACCAAACGGAGACCAGGGCTGCAGAGAACAGAGCAAGACAAAGAGCAGGAATTTGATTGGAACTGATCCCCTCTAGTTCCCTCCTTTTTGATGCAAACATTGAAGCTCTTTGAGCTGGTGCTATGCACGCAGAGATCATCAGGGTGCAAAGAAGCAGCAGCCTTCGTGGCAGCAATGGCTCCTGCATAAAACACATTACACTTGGAGAGGGCTGAATGTTAGTGGGACACAGAGTGCAGAGGGATACACACCCACCCTAAAACTGGAGATGGCTTCTGCGCCTGCCACCCACAGCTGCTGACCCAAAGTGCACCCCAGTCAACTCGGAGGCGCCCACCTTTTGGGGGCTGGTATGCAAATTAGGTACGTCAGATGGAGGAGGCGTGACATTCCAGGGTTGAGTGGCAGCGGCTCTAGGACGGAAGGGAGGGGGTGAACCAGCTTGGTTCAGTGACTGAGACAAACTGGAGGTGAGAGGAGCTGGTGCTGTCCACGGAGCTGCTGGTGCTGAACCACTGGACGCACTACCTTTTTGGTGCTCCTGAGCCCTAGAGACAACGCCCTCCACCGCCCCTAGCACCTCGAGGAACCTATTTTCCTAGAACACCCAGATCAACTTGATAAGGGAAAAAATTGTATCGGACCTGGAAGACTTCTCAGTTCATCACCTGGACGCCAGTTCAGGCGCTTCATCGGGAATTTCTAGAGTTTTCGACCAAACTGCTTTAATCTCCCCCCCCCCCCACCAGATACGGTCCGTTGCTTTTTCTTTTTAAATTGTTTTTTATATATGCACGACCATTAGGTGCGACGACAACAAAAAAATTTCCTTGAGGACTTTTATTACTGTTAATATCAGGTAAGTAGAACAATTTTAATGCAAATTACTATATTAAGTGGGGGACGGTCGCTTCAGAATTAAAAAAAAAACTGCAAAGTTGTGAACTATAAGTCTTAGTCTTGGATGATTGCAGAGGGAACATTTGGGGAGGACAGTTTTTAGGGATCATCATTATCTGCAGCAGCATTATTATTTTTGCTGTTTTAGGAGAATCTAGTGACATTAATCAAACAATGAAAGCTGAGAAGTTCAAAGCCTTTTTTATGTGTAAAGTTAGTATCATGTTTCCTCTTGCTTTTTAAAGAAAAATATTTGTTGAACATCACTTCACTATAGCACACAAGACAGGCACTGCCTTGGATAAGCAAGGAAGAAAATGTTAGCAAAAGGCATTAAATGAACCATCCAACAAGTTGTTCTAAAGAAATGTCACCTTAAAATGTTATTTATTTCTAGTGGACAAGTTTCTGTCTAATATATATATATATGTATATATATATGTATATATATATATATATATAAACTCTGGTATCCATAGCATCTATTTGGAAAATAAGCACCTGAAAGGTTTTAAAGCTAAGGAAATAGGGCAGGGGGACATTCCTTATATACTTGACTGGATATTTTTGAGTGTGCTGTAATACAGTAGATCCAAATAAAAACTTGGGAAACAATCTCTTGAGGACTCCCTACTCCAAGGTCAATGTGTGTTTGAGAGTTGTGGGTTGTTTGTTCTGCTATTGACTGGTGAATGTCAGGCCTTCCCCCTGGCTAGTAGGAAATGTAAATGGGGAGTTCTGATTTAATAATACTGTATTAGGTTGTATTATAGTCACTGCTGCTGCTGGTAATTGAATGGAACTAGGAAGCGTGGGCTGAAAAAAATGTCTCGCTATTTCAGCAGTGTTTAACCTTTTGCATGCTCAATACAGAGCTTATCTCCACTTAGGGGATTTGCTGTGGAAAATGTGTTCCTTTTGTAACTTGGCAGTGTGTTCTGAGTATGTATAGAATGGATTTCTATTGGGAAAAACACTGAACAGGCAGTTTCATCTAATAGTAAGAGCTGGTATTAAGGACAGAATTAAACCAGAGCCGTCTATTTCTTATTACTATGCATGGCTTTATTTGGTAGGGAAGAGGGGTCTGTCTCAGGAATAAAACTCAGTCTACCCATTACCTATCTGTAATTCAGTCATATGAGATTAACTACGGATCATGATTGGAAATAAAACAAGAGTAAAGCAAACAAACTAACAAGAACAACAACAACAACAAAAACAACAACAACCCTTAAATTTAGCTTATAACAAGACTGGTGATTAAAATTCTGCTTTTTTGGTCTTTACATAATATTTATGTTTTATGTGTGAAATGCATAACTGTAAGATGTCTGTTCAGCTCTCATTCATGTTTCCTTTTCTCAGCATTTCAGAAATATTTGAGCTTAAAGTTAAATTCCAGTGAATTTTTAGAGTATTATTGAATCCTGGATTCCAATTGTATTATTGTTTAGATAGTTAGATGACTCTAATCTTATAGTCATCTTAAAAACCCCACTAATTTTTTTTCTTGTTAACTGCACAAACATCCCTGCTGAAGTTCTTTGAGATTTTTTACTAAAGTTGAATATTACTACATGAACTAAATATTAAATTTAGGTTTATGTACATAATGGATATGTATTTCCATAGAATTTTAAGTAAAACACTGACATATTTAACTGATTAAAATTAAGTAAAGCAAACTACTTTTTATTAAAGTGCTTTCTGTTGTTGTTATGGCTTAATCACAAATAAGAAGAGAGGGGGAAAATGTGGCTAAGATAGCCTGGAAGTTTTTGGTGAATGTTAAAGGGAATTCCTCTTTATAGAGTCAGATTTTTTAAAAGCTCATTTTTATATAAGTAAATATGCAAACTGAAGCAGACTCTACTATGAAACTTTACTTGGAAAATTTCTTATCCTTATTTGGGACTTTAAATCACTTTGCAATGGTGATTTTTACATCAGTCCTGTGAGAAATATTCTTAGGAATAATTTCTTAAGTCATCAAATAAAATAGCTACATTTAAGTAATTCATTTAGTTTATTTAGGTGTTGAATCCTTAGTCTCACATTTTGTAGTATTTTTATACAACCAAATATCTTGGCCTGCTAAAGTTTTGAAATGTTGATTTGAAGTTTGTTATTGTTCCAATATATTGTTGATGAAACATTAAAATCAGAGTATGCTTCTAGAGTTGATAAACTTATGTAGTGAACTTTGCTGGTTTATCATCTAATTCACAAAACAAGGGGTTGAGGCTTGGTTCATGTGCCCAAACTCAAAACTGGATGGAAAAAATTGTTTCACTGATACAAATTGTAAAATGTTCACTTCTTGGACTCTAAATAATATTCATTACTTTCTTGATACATTTGGTGGGATGAATGATAGCCTCTCTTATTTATATATAATTTTTTTTCTTAGAAATATGTATCCTTTGGAATTGGAACTTTTTAATGTAAAATTCTAAGACATTTTTATTACCATTAAATCTTTTCCATCTCCTCTTAAACCAAAAGATCTATGAGGGCAGGAGTATGTGTTTTTTAAGCTAGGTATCTCCTCAAACTCTTAAAAGTTTTCTACATAGTGACATCTTAATAAATGCTTATTAAATTGAATTTGATGAATTGCTTGTTTAAAGTAATTTATTATTAAGGCAGTATAAATGTAGATAGTATTTATTTTTAAATGAAATGCTTATTTTCCAAAATAATTCTGATTTGCTCCAGTTTTTTGTCAGTTTTAGTCCTGACTTGTGAGACAACAGCAAATATGAAACTAAATTTTTCTTTTTATATTTATTTCTTTACCAATAGGATGAAGTCATGAATATTTTCTATGAATATTTGAAATTCTTAATGTTGAATTCTTTTTATACTGTTTTCTTTTTGTTCTATTTATTAGAATGATTCATTACAAAGAATATTGGAGTTAAAATCACAGGACCTAGATTCAAATCCCAGTTCTTTCAATTACTACCTATGTGATTTGGGACAAATAATTTTATCTCTTTGGGCCAACAGTTTCCCCATTACCAAAATGAGGGATTTGATCTTGATAACCACTAAGTTACCTTCTATGATTCCATGGTCCAAAAATAATATTCAGGGTTGCTGTGAGGAAAGTCCTTTGTAAATTCTGAAATGCTATATGAATGTGAGTTTTTATCACTTTCTATTATAATTATTAAATATGAAATAAATTGATATATTTAAAGTAAAATAATTTACTTTGGATGATCAGTAGCATATGGTTCAATGATTTAAGTAGGTCCATGGTTTGCAAAATAGTTCCCTTGTATTCCTTCCTTTTCCAGCTACACTAGTACACTATATCAAGCACATTTCATGGATTTAACATAGCAAAATGCTGAAGATTTATTTATATTATTAACAACAAACTTTTACTACTTTTGGTTCCATAGTAGCACTTATGTCTCTAGTTCTTATTTTACCAAACAGCGTTAGTGTTAATTACCTATGATTCAACACTTTCAGTGGCCCTTGGGTATTAATCAAGCAAAGGTGTGTTGTGATATCCCTTGAGGACTCCTCTTATTTTCCATTTTCCTTTGTTATTTTAAAGCAGGTGAATTGGTCCCTTTGAGCGTTATATTATCTTGTTATATATTAGGTTAATATTATTATAATTAAAACAAATTTACCTTTAATACAATGACATATTATTTAATAAAATGGAATTATTATCCATTGTATATATGGAATCCATGTATTCCATCTTGATCTAAGTCATGGCATAGTGCTATAATTAAATGTAGCAGAAACATTGAGGGATTGTGTTCATGGTGTTTTATTTAAATATCTATGCAGTGGAAGAAACTAGACTAATGTCTAGTCAGGAGTATGGGATATTTCCTAAATCAGTAATGGTCTATTACATTATTAAAGAATAATACATTTAGGGGCAGTTAGGTGGCGCAGTGATTAGCGCACCAGCCCTGAACTCAGGAGGACCTGAGTTAAAATCTGGTCTCAGACATTTCCTAGCTGTGTGAGCCTGGACAAGTCACTTATCCCCAATTGCCTCAGCAAAAAGCAAAAAAAAAAAAAAAAAAGAATAATACATCCACTTCCCTAATTGTGTTTTACTAAGGCTAGCAATAAACTAGTTTATTTTGATAGAGGGGGCAGATAAGAAGAATGCTAAATAACAGGAGGTATACAGACTGGTATTAAAACATCATGGATAATCAAGAAAATGGATATTCCACTTGCATATAATCAAGAAATTGCTCATTCGATTCTAAAAAATGTAACATTCTTTTATTCTGATAATCAAAGACAAACAGACAGACACAAAGAGACAGAGATAGAGACAAAGAGATCTATTGTAACTAATAACATTCTACTAGACTATAATCCTTCTAAAGGTGAGGATTCATTCTTTTTTTCTCCATTGAACATACTAGATAGATTTTGCATGTATTATAAGTCACATCTCTAAGGATGCCCCAAACAAAGACTGTATCTTAGACCATGGGGCATATATTTAATTGCCCTCTAGGGATTATTGATTTCCACTAACCCTTAGTCTGTCTAAGATGTGTGATTGTGTACAACACTTCTCTTCCTTTTAAAAGGTTGTTTAAAAGGTAAATAGATATTTATTAAGAATTTACTGTATCCTAGATACTGTGCTGATCAATGAAAATATAAGTACAATAAATGAAATGATCCCTACTGGAGGAAATAATGTCACACACACACACACACACACACACACACACACACACAAATACTTCAGGGATATCTAGGTGTCACCAGTCAGGAGAAATTGAATTCAAATCTGGTCTCAGACACTTCCTAGCTATGTTATCCTAGCCATGTTATCAGGAGCAAATTACTTGTCTTGGTTTCCTCCTCTATAAAATGAGCTAAAGAAGGAAATGGCAAATCACTTCAGTATCTTTGTTAAGAAAATACCAAACAGGGTCACAAAGAATCAGACAAGATTAAAATGAATGAACAAAAATAAAATCTATAGAGTATCATCAATATAAAGTTAACACAAAGTAGTTAAATACAAAGTTGTTTGGAAAGAAGAGAGACATTGATTAAGGGAATCAGAAAGGCTTCATATAGAAGTTGGTATCTAAGGGACACCCCAGAGGAATATTTAAGACAATAATAAAGAAAGAAGAGCATTTCTGATATGTGAGACAGAGAGACAGAGATAGAGATAGAGATGTAGTTTTTGGGTACCCAGAGTTAGGAAACAAAGGTTTGAGTCAGTCTCTGACATTAAATAGTTTTCCTATAAGAGGCCTTAACATCTCTCAAATTCAGTTTCTTCTTTTTTCAAATGTAAATAACAGTTGCACTAGCTAACATGGAATTGTTTGTCAACTTTAAAGTGCTATATTCATATAGTTTATTTATTATTTTGTTGGGAAACAGATGGTGGATTTCTAGCAGTTATTTATAATAGTAATAGAGTTCAACAGATTACTTGAAACCTTCATAACTTTTTGTTGTCCTGTGTATCTGGTAACAAGAAGATGACAAATATTGAACTATGAACTAGAATTCTGTTTTCTTGTATCCAGGCACTCCTGTACAGTATAATTTAGACATCCAATTAAATTTCTTATCAAATTTCACCTATGGGAATTATACTTGTTTGCAAGTTTTCCCTTGGCATTATCCAGCCTAATGTGAATGAGTCCACCAAGTCATTATATATAAGTAACTAATAATAGAGCAGCAGAATAGCATAATGTAATAGTACTGATCCTGAAGTTGAGCCTGCCAATGACCAATGTGTCCTGCCGTAGGGTATCTCACTAAATCTCAATTTCCTTATCTATAAAGTGAGAATAATAAACCTTAAACTATATCACAGGTTGTTATGATGAAAATCCTCTATGCTTTTAAAGCACTACAGAAAATGATTGTTCATGCTAATAATGTTGTTTAATTTATATTTTAAAAAATGAAAAAAAAACATTGCTTATGAAGCTTTTGTCTTTGTACTTAAACTGATATTTTATTTAGCCATACCCATCACTTGGAAAATTTGGGAGTATTCAGTTGATTTGGAAGAATTAAATATGAATGATGGCTGGTAAAGTTAATGCTGATTGTTTGAATTGGGTTGAAGTTCACCATTTATTTGCATTTGAATTTGGTGTCCAGCAGAGCTTCTTAGAAAGACCTTGGAAAAAGATCCTTGTATAATAAAGTACTTCAGAAGTTCTACAATATATTAGATTAGGACAAAGCTCTGAAGCACAATTCCAAGAGTTTTTTTTTTTTCCTGTAAGAACACTTTTATTATGAAATATATTTGTTAGAATAATAAAGTCTTTAATTTTATTTTGATATCATTAAGGCTGCTCATATCTGTTATGTTATAAATACAATGTTAATAGAGGAATGTTAATACAGAAAATTTCTTTCAGAAAAAGTTGAGTCAATTACTGTGATTCATTTTTCTATCATAATGAGGTTATATATATATATATATATATATATAAATGTGAGATAGAAGATATGTTAGATTTGTGTTTCTCTCTCTCTTTTCAATTGAAACAATTATATAAAAATTAGATGAACAGAGATTTAGAAACTTTGATTACTCCAGTATTTAAAAATGAAACACTTCCATCTTATATCTCCAAGTTCCCACTAAGATTAAGAGTAATCAAGAGAGGTTTCCGGTAGAAAGTAGTATATTAGCTGCTACCAAAAGAAGCCAAAACAGCCATAGTAAAGCATTGGAGTGAAGTTTAACACAAGCAGAAACAGAAGGAACTTTGCACTTAACACTACAGACCATTGGGATAGAAAGAGGAAACAGAAGAGGACTTAAGAAATATATCATTGATGGAGACATGAAGGAGTAGTAAAGATATGCTAAAATTTTTCTTTGAAGTATAGCAGATTTTTTTTTACTTACTCTAGTGATAATTTCCCAAAGATTCTAGGAACAGATGTTTTTAGTACTACAATAATGTTTCTTAATTCATTCAGTAAATACTTTTTTTAAAAAAGCACTTTCTGTGCCCCAATGTGCAAAATATTGTATTTAAAAATAGTAGATGATACAGAGAGAAATGAAATACAATCCCTAAACTCTTGGAGCTTACAATCATTTAAAATATTCTGATTAGGGGCAGCTTGGTGGCACAGTGGATAAAGCACCAGCCCTGCAGTCAGGAGGACCTGAGTTCAAATCTGGTCTCACACACTTAACATTCCCCAGCTGTGTGACCCTGGGCAAGTCACTTAAGCTTAATTGCCTCAGCAAAAAGAAAAAAAAATTCATAGTACTGGATACATTTTCCCACACTAGAGTCCCAAATAAAGCAATACATTTAAATTTTACATTTAAAACTTTTTATTCATTTTTGTTACTTTAATTATAATTTTAATGATATCAAATATATGACTTTTTCTTTCTGTTTTAGCCAATTTCTGGGTCACATATGTAACATTCTACTCTTGATATCTTTGGTAGTGCTACCCTTGACTTTAGCACATCCTGTTGAGGAAATCTTAAGATTCTGCTATTACGAAATGACTTTTCTTCTAGTCTTTTCTCCTGCTACCCCAAATCATAACTTTGTGTTTAAGCTACTACATTCTTCCTGTGGGGCTCTCTAAAATTAGTATGTTCACTTTTTGATAATGTATATACTTGACCTTTTGTTTTCCTTTACAGTTATATGGTCTAATGAAATATTCCTGCTTCACCATTTTGAACAACTTTTGCCTATCAAATGTATTGTCTTTTCACCATTAATTGTGAATATGCAGCTTTTAAAAGTTGTAATATTTTTCTAAACCATAACTACTATATTACACTAAAAAGTTTAGTTAGAAAAAAAATCAAAGTATTTTTGGAAAATAATAGTTAGACCTATTAGTATGTAAATGTACAAAGAAAGGAAATGTGGTATAAGATAAAGTATTGAATTTGGAGTTAGTAGAGGCCTGGATTTAAATCTTGTTATACTTAATGACTGTGTGTTGCTAACAAACTATTTAACCTCTCTGATCCTGATTTGTTTTGTTGTTCATTCTTCATTTTCATAGATCAATTATATCAGGAGGATCTTTCTCAAGTCTCAGTTTATCTAAGGCAAATCCATTCAGTAATTAAATTAAATTAAAGGTAATCCATTCAGCAATTAAAGACTAGTTAAGAACTGAGGCAAAAGATGACATAGTTTGCCTTCATAAAAGAATCAGATTGTTGTTTGTCTCTCATTTTCCAAGAGGACCCATGGTATCAGGAGAGTGAAGTCTTGATTTGCAAATGAATTAGATTTAAGTGAAGCAGAATTGTACCAAGTCATTAGCCTCACTTTTCCCTCTATAGTCATCAGAGTCCAGTGACTTTTCTTCTGGGCTTACTCCTGCTATCCCAAATCATGACTTCTGTTTTAGCAACTACATCCTTCCTGTAGGGGTCTCCAGTATCAGTATGTTCACGCCTCTTGATAATGTATATATCTGACCCTTTGTTTTTCCTTTCAATTATATGTTCTAATGAACTGGCAATGGCCCCAGATACAGTGGGACTTTTAGCCTTATCAAGCTAAACTCTTCCACATAATTTATTTTAGTTGTTAATTATAAAATTTGCTCTAAGTGACCACTAAAGTTATCTCCAACTTCAAATTTCTGGCCCCCTACTCTATGGGGAAGCCTCTTTTCTGGTTTTCATTTTTTATGTGTAAAATGGGGATCATATCTATATTGCCCTTCGCAAGGATGCTTTGAAAGTTAAATGAGGTCATATATATCAAATACTGTGCAAACCTGGAAGCACTATAAAAATTCCAATTACCATTATGTCTACTTAGAAAATTGATTTACAATAGATTTTATTGGTAGAATTTATTCACTAAATTAGGGTATTTATGTAGATTCTTCTTCCTTCCTTGCCCCCAAATGCTAGTAGTTCTTTGGTCCCTTGGTAGTATCATCTATAGGTAGATTGCTGTTGTCATATCCTTCTCTAGCTCATTTGAGCTAGATGAGAAATTGAGGTAAACAAGGTTCAGAGACTTTTCATAAGTTTCCCTAAGAGCTATTTTTGGATTTTGAGATATTTAATGGTGATTACATTTTAAAATGTGAATGTAGAGAAAAAAATTGTACAGTAAAAATAATAATGATTTGGTGTTTGAGATACGAACCAATATCAAGCCCTACCTCTGTCATCTATTACAGCAAGATTCTGACACATTTTTGACTATCTGTGTCACATCAACCAAGTCATTTAATCTTTCTCGACTAAAGTGTGCTCATACGTAAAATGAAAGGATTTGCCTAATGACGTGAGAATACCCTTTTATAGAATTCAACATCTGATGCTAGTGCCTAGAAAAGTCTCATTCATGGATTATATTTGAAAACTATGAGGAGTGATTAATTATATCCATTTATATTCTTATCAATATTAACAATTTTAATGTGAATTCATAGATGTAGTGTTTATTGGTACTTATTAGTGTTATATTATGTATCAATTATTTAGATATAATCACTTGCTTGTTATGATGTTTACTTGCTTGTCTATTGGAAGTTAGCTACATAATCTCTACCCTTTCTTTCTGCTGAGTAGGTTATCAATCCTAGCAGAAAGATGACCTAATGATATGGAAAGTCCCCCAGCTATTTTTGATTTACTTCCACCTTTATCTTCCTGTTTGTGAGAAACGGGCTTATTGGCATTTGCTCAACAGTACCTGACCAATGAATAACCCTGGTTTTACACTGCCTCAGCTACCTATAATTTATTGCCCAAGATGGGGCAAATACATGGCTATTAACTCTGCCCATAAATAAGCAAATAAATAAATAAATTTATCTGCTGGTCATTGACAATAAGCATGAACTAAAGATATTCAAGAAAGGTAAAAATATTTATCTATCAACTAAAGAGGCTTTTTTCCTGTGCCATCTGGGTATTAAGCCCTATAAAACCAAGGCCTAAAGAAAAGGGTATTTCAGCTCATCGGAAAATCTGAGGTCCTATTTATTAAAGAAGTTTGGTCCCTTTAATGAGTTGTTATTGGAGCTATGTCTCAGTTTCTTTTATTGCAGATTGAACAATTTTGGATGCCACAAAACAAACAAAAAAAAAACTTCTCAAATTTAGGTACAAAATACCAACACTTTCTTTTTAGTTTGCTCCTCTTTTTTCCCCATCCCTCCAAATACAGAGAATTTTCTAGGTCAATCATTAGCTTTCTGCTCCTTTTCTATATCCTCTTTGTTCTCATCCTTTTAGATTTAGCTGTTAATTCTGCTATCTTTTTTAAATGTATAGTTCATGAGCTCCTGGCTTTCTGATGCTCTGCTATCATCAAAACTCTATATGTTCTGTACTAAACTAGTAATTTATCTTTCCAACTAGTTTCTTTACACTATATTAGAATTATAAAACACCAGTTGTGAAGTTAAAAATCATCTTACAAGTTATATAATCAAATTTCCTTCTTCTTATATGCCATCTTTTCTTTAATTACACAAACTTAAAATTTAGTTATATTGAACTCACCTCAGTGATTCACACCTTATATCCAGTTAGTTTCCAAATTGTATTAATTTTTTTTTGGCTGAGGCAATTGGGGTTAAGTGACTTGCCCAGGGTCACACAGCTAGGAAGTATTAAGTATCTGAGGCCAAATTTGAACTCAGGTCCTCCTGACTTCAGGGCTAATGCTCTATCCACTGCACCAACTAGCTGCCCCTTCCATTTTCTCTTTGAGGAATTTATCCCTAATTTCTGCTTTTTCTACCTTACTACAGTCTCTCTTATTTCATACCTATATTGTTACAAGAATTTCTTTCCGACTTGATCTTTTTGACTTTCCACTATATTTTCTTTTCTTTATTTTCATTAAAGATTTTTATTTGCAAAATATATGTATGGGTAGTTCTTCAACATTGACCCTTACAAAGGTTTCCGTTACAAATTTTTCTCCCTAGTCCCCTCCCTTCCTCCAGATGGCAGGAACTCCATTGCATGTTAATTATATTAAAAATACTTGACAAGTCGAATATATGTATACATATTTCCACACAAGAAAAAAAAATCTGAGAAAGGAAATCCAAAGCAAGGAAACATCGATAGAGAGGATGAAAATATTATGTTGTGGTCCACATTTCATACCCCTCTCTTTGGGTGTATATGGCTTTCTTTACTGAACAATTGGTACTGGTTTGAAACATTTCATAGTTAAAGAGAGCCATGTCCATCAGAATTGACCATCATATAGTATTGTTGCCGTGTATAATGATCTCCTGGTTCTGCTCATTTCACTCAGTATCAGCTCATGCAAGTTTCTCCAGACCTCTCTGAAATCATCCTGCTGGTCATTTCTTACAGAACAATAATATTCCATAACATTCATATACCATAATTTATTCAGCCACTCTTGAATTGATGGACATTCATTCAGTATTCAGTTTCTAGCCACTAGAAAAAGGGCTGCCACAAACATTCTTGCACATGTGGGTCCCTTTCCTTCCTTTAAGATCTCTTTGGGATATAAGTCCAATAGAAACACTGCTGGGTCAAAGGGTATGCACACTTTGGTAACTTTTTGAGCATAGTTCCCAATTGCTCTCCAGAATGGTTGGATGCGTTCACAGTTCCACTAACAATGTATCAGTGTTCCAGTTTTCCCACAACCCATCCAGCATTCATCGTTATCTTTTCCTGTCATTTTAGCCAATCTGACAGGTGTGTAGTGGTACCCCAGAGTTGTATTAATTTGCATTTCTCTGATCAATAGTAATTTGGAGCACCTTTTCATATGATTAGAAATGGTTTTAATTTCTTCATCTGAAAATTGTTTGTTCATATCATTTGACCATTTATCAATTGGAGAGTGGCTTGAATTCTTATAAATATGAGATAATTCTCTATATATTTTAGAAATGAGGCCTTTATCAGAACCCTTAAATGTAAAGATGATTTCCCAATTTATTGCTTCCCTCCTAATCTTGTCTGCATTAGTTTTGTTTGTTCAAAAACTTTTTAACTTAATATAGTCAAAATTATCTATCTGGTGTTCAATTAAGAGTTCCAATTCTTCTTTGGGCATAAATTTATTCCATCTCCACAGGTCTGAGAGGTAAACTATCCTATGTTCCTCTAATTTGCTTATAATATCACTCATTATATCTAAATCATGAACCCATTTAGATCTTATCTTAGTATGTGGTGTTAGGTGCAGGGCAACTCCTAATTTCTTCCATGCTAGTTTTCAATTTTCCCAGCAGGTTTTGTCCAATAGTGAGTACTTATCCCAGAAGCTGGGGTCTCTGGGTTTATCAAACATTAAATTGCTATAGTTATTGCCCAGTTTGTCCTGTGATCCTATCCTATGCCACTGATGAACTACTCTATTTTTTAGCCAGTACCAAATGGTTTTGATGACCTCTGCTTTATAATATAGTTTTTGATCTGGTACAGCAAGGCCACCTTCATCAACCTTTTTTTTTTTTTTCATTAATTCCCTTGAAATTCTTGACTTTTTATTCTTCCAAATGAACTTTGCTACTATTTTTTCTAGATTTGTAAAATAATTTCTTGAGAGTTTCATTGGTATGGCACTAAATATATAAATTAGTTTGGGTAATATTGTCATTTTTATTATATTCACTTGGCCTACCCATGAGCCCTTAATGTTTTTCCAATTGACTAGGTCTGACTTTCTGTGGAAAGTGTTTTGTAGTTTACTTCGTATCGTTCCTGTCTTTTCCTTGGCAGATAGATTCCCAAATATTTTATACTATCTACAGTTATTTTGAACAGAATTTCTTTTAGTATCACTTGCTGCTGAACTTTGTTGATAATATATAAAAATGCTGATGATTTATGTGGATTTATTTTGTATCCTGCAACCTTGCTAAAGTTGTGGATTAATTCTAATAGTTTTTTAGTTGAGTCTCTAGGGTTCTCTAAGTATACCATCATGTCATCTGCAAAGAGTGATAATTTGATTTCCTCATTACCTACTCTAATTCCTTTTTTTCTCTTTTTCTTCTCTTACTGCCAAAGCTAACATTTCTAATACAATATTAAATAGTAATGGTGACAGTGGGCAGCCTTGTTTCACTCCTGATCTTATTGGGAATGGTTCTAGTTTTCTCCATTACATATGACGCTTGCTGATGGTTTTAAGTAGATGCTACTAATCATTTTAAGGAAAAGCCCATTTATTTATTTATTTATTTATTTTTAATTTTATTTGCATAACATATGTGTGGGTAATTCTTCAACAATGACCCTTACATAGCTTTCCGTTACAAATTTTTCCCCCCAACTCCCCACCCCTCCCCTAGATGGCAGGATATCCACTACATGTTAATTATGCTAAAATATTGGCAAATCGAATATATGTATACATATTTCCAAACTTATCATTTTTGTGCAAGAAAAATCTTATCTACACAAACGATATATCAGATAAAGGAAACACAATGTAAGCAAACATCAATCAAGGAGTATGAGAATGTTATGTTGTGGTCCACATTTCACATCCCTCTCTCTGGGTGTATATGGCTTTCTTCAGTGAACAATTGGAGGTGGTTTGAAACATTTCATTGTTGAAGAGAGCCATGTCCATCAGAATTGATCGTCATATAGTACTGTTGTTGCCGTGTATAATGATCTCCTGGTTCTGCTCATTTCACTCAGCATCAGTTCATGTAAGTCTCTCCAGGCCTCTCTGAAATCATCTTGCTGGTCGTTTCTTACAGAACAATAATATTTCATAATATTCATATACCATAATTTATTCAGCCATTATCCAATTGAAGGGCATCTATTCATTTTCCAGTTTCTAGCCACTACAAAAAGGGCTGCCACAAACATTCTTGCACATGTGGGGCCTTTTACTTCCTTTATGATTTCTTTGGGATATAAGCCCAATAGAAATGCTGCTGGGTCAAAGGGTATGCACAGTTTGATAACTTTTTGAGCATAGCTCCAAATTGTTCTCCAGAATGGCTGTATCCGTTCACAGCTCCACCAACAATGCATCAGTGTCCCAGCCCTCCCACATCCCCTCCAACATTCATCCTTAACTTTTCCTGTCATTTTAGCCAATCTGACAGGTGTGAAGTGATACCTCAGGGTTGTCTTGATTTGCATTTCTCTGATCAATAGTAATTTGGAGCACCTTTTCATATGACTATAAATAGTTTTAATTTCATCCTCTGAAAATTGTCTGTTCATATCCTTTGACCATTTATTGATTGGAGAATGGCTTGAATTTTTATAAATATGAGACAATTCTCTATATGTTTTAGAGATGAGACCTTTATCAGAACCCTTAAATGTAAAGATGATTTCCCAATTTATTGCTTCCCTCCTAATCTTGTCTGCATTGATTTTGTTTGTACAAAAACTTTTTAACTTAATATAGTCAAAGTTATCTATCTGGTTTTCAAGTAAGAGTTCCAGGTCTTCTTTGGACATAAATTTATTCCATCTCCATAGGGAAAAGCCCATTTATTCCTATACTCTCTAGTGTTTTTAATAGGAATGGTTGTTGGATTTTATCAAATGCTTTTTCTGCATCTATTGAGATAATCATATGGTTTTTGTCAGTTTGGTTATTAATATAATTGATTATGCTGATAGTTTTCCTAATATTGAACCAGCCCTGCATTCCTGGTATAAATCCTACTTAATCATAGTGCACTATCCTGGGGATGACTTTCTGTAATCTCATTGCTAATATCTTATTTAAAATTTTTGCACCAATATTCATTAGGAAAATTGGTGTATAGTTTTCTTTCTCTGTTTTCACCCTACCTGGTTTACTATCAGCACCATATCTGTATCATAGAAGGAATTTGGTAGTATACCTTCTTTCTTTATTTTTTCAAATAATTTATATAGTGTTTGAATTAATTGCTCTTTGAATGATTGGTAGAATTCACATGTAAATCCATCTGGCCCTGGAGATTTTTCTTAGGGAGTTGATTAATAGCTTGTTTCATTTCTTTTTCTAAAATGGGACTATTTAAATATTTTATTTCCCCTTCTGTAACCTGGGCAATCTATATTTTTGTAGATATTCCTCCATTTCATTTAGATTATCAAATTTACTGGCATAAAGTTGGGCAAAGTAACTCCTAATTATTACTCTAATTTCCTCCTCGTTGAAGGAAACTTCTCCCTTATCATTTTTGAGACTAACAATTTGATTTTCCTCTTTTCTTTTTCTAATCAAATTAATTAAAGGCTTATCTATTTTGTTGTTTTTTTTTTATAAAACTCAGTTTTATTTATTAATTCAATAGTTTTCTTATTTTCAATTTTGTTAATCTCCCCTTTTATTTTTAGAATTTCCAGTTTGGTATTTAATTGAACGTTTTTAATTTGTTTTTTTTCTAGTTTTTTTAATAGTAAGCCCAATTCATTAATCTCCTCTTTCTCTATTTTATGCAAGTAAGCATCTAGAGATATAAATTTACCCCTTATAATGGCTTTGGCTGTATCCCACAAATTTTGGTATGTTGTCTCATTATTGTCATTCTCCTGGGTGAAATTATTGATTGTGTCTATGATTTGCTCTTTCACCCATTCATTCTTTAGGATTAGATTATTTAATTTCCACATAACTTTTGGTCTATTTTCTCCTGGCCTTATATTGCATGTGATTTTTATTACATCATGATCTGAAAAAGATGCATTTACTATTTCTGCCTTTCTGCATTTGATTTTGAGGGGTTTATGCCCTAACATATGGTCAATTTTTGTAGAAGTTCCATGAACTGCTGAGAAAAAAGTAAACTCCCTTCTGTCTCCATTCAATTTTCTCCATAGATCTATCATACCTAACTTTTCTAACCTTTTATTTACCTCCCTAGTTTCTTATTTATTTTGTGGTTTGATTTATCTAATTTTGAGAGAGCAAGGTTGAGATCCCCCTCTAGTATAGTTTTGCTGTCTAGTTCTTCTTGCATCTCTCTTAATTTTTTCTCTAGGAATTTGGATGCTATACCACTTGGTGTATATATATATATTTATATTTAGTATTGATATTGCTACTTTATCTATGCTACCCTTTAGTAAAATATAGTTTCCTTCCTTATCTCTTTTGATCAGATCTATCTTTGCTTTTACTTAATCTGAGATCAAGATTGCCACCCCTGCTTTTTTTTTTTTTGTTCACCTGAAGCATAATAGATTCTGCTCCAGCAGAATCTTTTACCTTCACCCTGTATGTGTCTCTATGCTTTAGATTTGTTTCTTGTAGACAACATATTGTTGGATTCTGTTTTTTAATTTAGTTTGCTATCCACTTCTGCTTTATGGGAGAGTTTATCACATTCACATTCACAGTTAAAATAACTAATTCTGTATTTCCTGCCATCTTATTTCCCCAAGTTATGTTTTTCTCTTTCCTTTCCCCTTTCTCCCTGCCCTCCTCCCCAGTATTTTGCTTTTGATGACCACCTCCCCCAAACATTCCTCCCCCCTTTAGCATGCCTCCCCCTTTTTTACTCCTTTCCCCTGATTTTTCTTTTTTCCCTTCTATTAGTCTATCCCTTTCTTTTCCTCCTTTCCCTCCCACTTCCCTATAATGAAGGATAAGTTTCTCTGTGAAACCAAATGTGTCTGATATGCTCTTTTAGAACCCAATCTGATGAGAGTAAGATTTACACAATGCTCATCTCCCTCCTTTTTTTCCCTCAATTATATTAGGTTTTCTTTGTCTCTTCATGACATTTTACCTTATTTTTACCTCCTTTTTTAACCTTATTTTACTACCTTTTCCCTTATTTCCCCAGTATGATAGCCTTTCCACCTCTAGTTTTCTTTTACATATTATCAAAGTAATATCAAATTATACCTTCAATCTTCAATTATACCCATAGTAGAAATATAGTTCTCAAGAGTTCTTTCCTTTTTACCTTTTTATGTTTCTCTTGAGTTCTGCGTTTGGAGGTCAATTTTTTTGTTCAAATCTGGTCTTTTCATTAGAAATAGGTGAAATTCATCTATATCATTAAATGTCCATCTTTTTCCCTGGAAAATAATGCTCATTCTAGCTGGACAGGTAATTCTTGACTGTAATCCAAGTTCCTTTGCCTTTCGGAATATCTGGTTCCAGGCCCTTCAATCCTTCATTGCGGATGCTGACAGATCTTGTGTGATTCCAATTACAATTCCTTGGTATTTGAATTGTTTCTTTCTAGCTACTAGCAATATGTTTTCCTTGGTTCGATAGTCCTGAAATTTGATATTCCTTGGGGATTTAATTTTAGGGACTCTTCCAAGAAGTGATCGTTGAATTCTTTCGATGGTGATTTTGCCTTCTGATTCTAAAATATCAAGGCAGTTTTCTTTCAGGATTTCCTGGAAGATGGTGTTTAGATTCTTGTTTTCATTATGGCTTTTAGGAAGTCCAATAATCCTTTGATTGTCTCTCTTAGATCTATTTTCTAAGTCATTTGTTTTTCCTAGGAGATATTTCATATTTTCTTCTATTTTTTTCATTTTTTTTGGTTTTTGTTTGACTGATTCTTGAAGTCTTATTGAGTCATTCACTTGCATTTGTTCAATTTTAATTTTTAATGTATTATTTTCTTCAGTTACCTTTTTTAGCTCCTTTTGTAACTGGCCAATTTGTTCATTGTGTACTTTTTCCATTTCACCAATTTTTTTTTTTTCAGTAAATTGGTGTCTTTATCATATCTCTTTTGGAGGGCTTCTTGCACTGATCTCAATTCATTTCACCATTTATCTTCTAACTCTCTTTTGAGATTCTTTATGTAGTCTTTTAGGAAGGCCTTGTGAAAGGGGTCCAGATCATATCTCCCTTGATGGAACCTCAGGATCTGCGGTCTGCCCTTCTTTCTCTCCATAAAAGCTATATATGGTGAAAGTTCTCTTCTGTTTCTTACTCATTATTTTTAAAAAGCTTGGGGTCTGTTTAAAGCAGAGACTGGCTGTGGTAGTTTTCCCTGGGGCAATTCCTCTAATTAACTCCTGGTGCTGGACAGTTGGGCTAGGACCTTGCATTTGCAGAGGGTTACAATCTGCCTTTTACTAAAGGCAGATCTGCCAAAGCACCTGCCCGCAATCAGGGAAGAGTGTCCCAAGTGTTTCAGAAAGACTCCCCAGGTGTTTAGAGTCTCTGTCATGCTGAGTCCCCCCCCCCCAGTTTCCTGCCCTGTCTCCCAGACGCCTGCCAAACTGCTCAACTCCCTGCTGAACTGAAACAGACCTGCTATGAACATCTTCAAAGGTACCTTCTGCAAGGGATGTTTCATAGTCCAAATATTTCTGGGTTCTTTGACTTAAAAATCAGTTCAGAGGCTTAATCTGCTGTAGATTTGAGAAGTCAGAGGAGGACATAGAGAGTCACGTCTTCACTCTGCCATCTTGGCTCCGCCCCCCACCATGCACTATATTTTTTTAATCTAATCAATTAAGCCTAGTGAAATAAGATGTCTTCCTTATGTATATTTTTCCATCATAACATAGTCCTCCTCAAAAATGAATTAGTAATGGTCTATTCTCTGTTTATGTAAGCTTATTTCCTTACTAATTAATTTAAATCTATGCTCTCACTCTACTCATGTCCATGTATAAAATTTGAATCATAGCAACACAGACTTGCAACTGGAAGGAACCTATAAAGTCATCTTGTGCTACTGATGATTTTATAGATGAAGATATTTATGTCTAGAGAATTTGGCTTAAGCTCTAAGCTCATACAGTGCTACAGTTTTTTTTAGCCTTCTATACTTCTTAAAATACACTTTTCTTGTTATTTTGCCATTGGAAGACCCTGTAATTTTTACTATTATTATTATTTTTTGCTCAGGCAATTGGGGTTAAATGACTTGCCCAGGCTCACACAAATAGCTAGTATTAAATGTCTGAAGTCAAATTTGAACTCAGGTCCTCCTGACTTCAGGACTGGTGCTCTATCAACTGTGCCACCTAGCTGCCCTGACCCTGTAATCTTTTAAAATCATCACCTACTTTCTTTAAAAAAAAGTTTATATGTTAATGAAATATTAATATCCATGCCTTTATTTAGGCACAGTTTTCACAAGGAATAAAAAAATAGTTTGCATGAAACATTTATTCACTTGAATATATGCAATCTGGGAAATGCAAATTCATTATAAAGTTATGGCAATTCAAATAGTCAAGTCAACAGTGATTTATTGACTATTAATTAGTGCCAGGCACTATGCCAAAGAAAGATAAAAAATCACCCCTCTCAAAAAAACAATTTATCAAGTAGTTCACTGTCTAATGGAGGAAACAATGTAAGTAACTTTGTATGAACAGGACAAAATAGAAACAATTTCATCAAGAAGACACTAATGTTAAGAAGGATTAGAAAAGCATTTTTTATAGAAGGTGAGATATTAACTAAGACTTGAAGGAAGTAGGAGAATCTAGGTGGCAATGAAGGTGGGAGAGAAAATTCCAAAGAATCATTTATTCCTCTTTTTGGAAGAAAAGGTGAACATTTTCATACATTATGGTATCTGATTTTGTGGAGGTTTTTTGTTTGTTTTTCAACATAATTGTACAATTAACTTATCTGATGAAGTTGATTTTGCCTAGAAACTTCTTAGCAATAAACTTTAGATATTTAAGTATCGATAATTCACTGGTGTGCATTCATCAGTAATGAAGAGAAAAGTTAATTGCTTGTTAAACTCAGGCATTATATATAAATAATACAAAAACTGGGCATTGACCTTGTAAAATGCTTACAGAACTTTCTCAATAACATGGGATGATCTGCTTTCTAGTCTTGCCTCTGACCCATACTAGCTTTGTAAATCAAGAAAAGTTATTCAATCTCTCAATGCCCCATGAAACTTCCTAAAATGATAAATTTTAAAACATGTTCTGATATGCACTGGGAGAGTAAACTTCCTTAGTATGTGCCCCTCATTCCAATGCAATTACAGATCTGGTCCCACAGGTAAAAAATAAAACTAAAGCATTTTTTTCCTTCTTCATTTATTGCTATCCTTGATTACTTTTCACAATCCCAATAATTTATTCCATGTTTCTAGAACTTAACACAAATCCCTTATACAATTTAAGGGTATTTTGAATGCAATATTAACTTTCACAAACACCAAGGGCTACTCTATACAAATCTACTGAAAGATAAAATCCATTCAACGCACTTTGGATAAAGTTTTGTTTAATGGGAGACCAATAATCAAACTGAAAACACATCTCTCTGCTTTCTAATTTATTCACAATTATAAAAAGTGATTTGGAAACTATTAGAAGTCCATTTACATTTCACATTTGAATTAGCTAATTTAGTATTTTCCCCCGAATAATGTGATATGAATTGCCATTTTAGTGTTTTCCTGATTTGTGTTACTTGATTTGTATGTTTGCTTAAATAAATTTGCGTTATTTAAATGATTTTGCTGTCACATCACATCATTATTCTTCATCACTTGAATATTGACAACAATTAATAATAGTATGCATTGGCAACTTTATGCAGGAAAAAGCAGCCCTGGAAAGATATTAGTGAATATGATTGCATTAACTAAAGAAATGATTGTCTCAAACTGCATCTAGAAAAAATCCAGTTTAGACAAAAATATCAGTGTTTGAATCCACTAGATAACACAAAGTGCCAAAAAAGGTTATTTTTTTTTCTGGAGTGAAGTTACTATTACAAGGTAATACTACCTTCTCTCTATATCTTATGTGAAAATCTAATTTTTTCATACTGATGATGTAATAGTCAAAGAGTCAAGTTACTTGATGTATTTACACGTTTCAATTAATAATATAAGAGCTTTTAAGCTAAAAAAAAAACAATATATGAAATGAAGCCAGTGGTCTATGTTAATTATTATAGTACATCTGAACAGCTTAAAATTCTGGACAATTTCAAGTTTAGACCACTTTTATTTTTCCAGAAAACTTTAATGCTTGCAGCTTCTTTGTTTTTTGTGCTCCCAATTGAGTGATCTTTTTGTATAATCAAATCCATTTATTCTAGATGCTCAGACATAAATAGAGAAAAAGAAAAAAAACAGAACAGAACAACAACAGCAACAAAAAATTCTGGCTGCTTTTTGTTTTGTGCACATGCTTGAAAAACTACTTGGTTGGATTAGTGCAGTCATTTAAATGCTTTCCTTTCCCAGAGAGGGTGACATCATGGAAGGGATTAAGGGAAAAGAAAAGAAAAAAGGAAAGAGGGTTAATGAGAATCCAGTTATAATATTCCCTTATACATAAACTTTGTGCATTTAACACAATTTAGTGGATTAAAATATAAAGATGACTTGGAAAAAAAGTTGAAGAAATGTGGCCAATCTGATTCTCTAAATTCTTCTCTGTCTCTCTCTTTCCTTCCCCTCTTTCTTACTGTGTATGTCTTTGAAAGCCTTAATTAAGTTGACTACAAAAGAATATAGATGAGAAGAGGTGACATTTAAAAAAGAAGTAAATCCTGCCCCTAGCTTCATAATTGTGAAATACCGGTTTTTTGTTTTGTTTTTAGAAATCATAAAAAAAGAATTCTCTAACTAAATTTTTTTTGTATTTTCTTCTTTGGCAAAAATGGCCTTTAAAATCTGGTGGGGGCCAAATGCCTGTCTGTCCCTCACTTTGTTTCTCCATCTATGGGCAAGTATTATGGCTTAATTGAGAATGACTGCAGTACTGCAGTGTGCCCAGCTGTGAAAATGTCTAGAACAGAACTGGACACACCGTTAATTATATATGTTTCACTGAACATCTCAGTGAGGTTTATAACTGTTTAAAAATCAGTAGGGGGAGTCCAAGAATGCAGTAGAGACATATCTTGATATTATCTCCCTATATGTTTCCCTTTTCATTCAATTGCAGAATATCAAAACAGTCTTGAATAACAAGATTTTTTGTTTTGTTTTATTTATTATTTGAAAATTATGAAGTACTGTGTCCTTGGGCAAGTTATTTAACCTCTCACTATCAGTTTTCTCAACTCCCATATTAGGAGATTGAATGAGATGCTTGTTAAAATCACTTTAAATTATTACATTCTAGGATTCTGGGATTTTAACAATCATTATACACCTGATACAGCCCTGTGTAGAACTAATACTTTTTTTGTTTCTTCCCTCAAGTGCCAAGCACAAAAGTGGCTGTTTGAGGCTGCTCAATAAATGTTGACCAACTGACTAGACTTGTTCAAAATAAAACATTCAGACAAAAAAAATCCTCCAAGTGTACAAGTGACTACCACCAATCATATTGACACCTTAAATTAGCTGAAGCAGAGAAACCATCCATTCCGATTTCTCTGGGTAAAGCAGTGACTTAACAGTTCTCCCCACTGAAAGTTCTTTGTTCTATTTTGACACTCTCAGCTCCACTCCTCCGCCTCTTCCTAAAGGACTTAGAGCCTCTAACCTCAGATAAGGCTGTACAGTAGATGAGATGTTTTTGGTTATTTATGTCCAGACAAGAGAGATGTATTTCTGTGTTGTAATTTTTGAAATTGGTGGCAATTTGACACTGGATGCTTGCTTTGCTATATTTCTGCAGCTTTATAAATGCAATATAAAGGCTCTGATGCTAGGATAATCTCTCCAATTTTCTTTATGTTTACACTTTCAAATTTCTTTTTGATGTCATTGGGATTGTGGGAAGCAACTCAGGGATTGGGAGGAAAACTTTCTTTCCTGGGCATCAAATGCTAAATAATGTTTCCCTTGATAAGAAATGTCATAATTTAATAAAAATGTTGACAGCTTAGTTGCCCGTTTCTCACAGTGTCTAGAAATTAGTAGATTTTTTCTTTTCCTTTCAAATGATAAAAACTTTGGAACTAAATATATATGTTTTTATAAAATATATCCTGGGCATATTTTATGCATATGAGTATAGTTTATACCAGATATGATTTATACTGACATGCTGGCAATTTGGATTTGTAATCAATAATTTCACTCCATATGTGATGATAATGTTACTTATTAGTTGTACTATTATGAATATCTATAGGTGTTCAGCTTCTTCAGAAATGTATTTCAAATTTGCAGATTTGTTTTTAGAATATTAGTTCCTTGAGTTCCCTTTGTATTTGCAGCCCTTAACATTCTGTTTCTTATTATTGTTTCAGAGATAGAAATAAGCAACCAGGAAGGATTTCATGTAAGCAGTGGTTCCCCAACTGAGATTTCTTATAAGCCAAGGAATCTTATGGTGAAGAATTAAAGAGGTTCTGCATTCCAGACATGAGATATAAAAAGTTGTTTTTAGAATGCAAGGTTGTGGAAGAACATGTGGACCATTTTGACTAGAATAAAGATCTAATGTAAAGAAATAATGTGATATAGACCAGGAAAAGTAAGTGGGTATCAAATTGTGAAAGGACTTTTGATTCAAGTTTGAGTGAGGAGCTTGCCAAACAGACTGAAATATATATTTTATACTATTAGTTTCATATTCTCTATAGTTGCTTGTATTCTATCTTTCTACAACTTTCAGTAAAGTTTCTTAGATCTTACAAATCAAATGAAACTGGAAAACTATGTCTATCATTTATATTTCTGTGTCCACACTATTTTTATTTCTGCTTGAAGGAGGGGTTGGCATTAATTCAGTATAATGACCATGCACAGTGTATGCCATTCTCATTAGTGGTGAGGCTATTGAGTATTTCACATCCTAAATGAATGGACAATGCATTTGTTTAATAATCACATTCGCTTCATCTTCTGGCAGCCCATGCCAATCTTTATTTTAAAAGTTCTTTGACTACCATGAATAGATTTTTTTTCTGAATGTTGAGAAAATGTATCTCTTTGTGGTTTTAAGCAGGGTAGTTTTTGTTGTTGTTGTTTTGCTTTGTTTTCTGTTGGTTTTTAATTCTGCCCTGTCTGATTTTAGTTGGAAAGCCTGTGTTCCTGTCTGGGTACCACCATCTTCACAGTTATACATGTTCACAATATCAGAATTATCTTTAATTTTTAGTTCTCCCTCATTCCTCATATTCAATCTGCGATCAAATCCCAATTCTAAATCCATGACTTCTCTCCACTTTGTTCCCATATTTCTGTTCACAGACCTGCCATTCCTATACAGATTTTTATTGCCTCCAGTCTGAATGATTGTAATAATTTACTAGTTTCACTAAGCTAAGTTTCTTTACTCTTCAATTAGTCTTCTAACCAGCTGCCTAAAGAATATTGTTAAAGCATAAGTCAAAACATATCACTCTCCTACTCAACAAGCTTCTGTGACTCTCTAAAATTTAGACTTAAATGAAATGCCCCTTACCCTTATGGGAATATTTAATAAGACTTTACAACCAGGTTCCATTCTATTTTTACAAACTCATTTTGGACTATTTTAGCTAAACATGTCGATCATTCTAGTTACTCGTTCCCTGTAAACAATATCTCATCTTTCACCTCTGTATAGAATTTTCTCCATGTCTGTGTGACCATCATTGGTGGGTTATATATGACAACCTCCACAACGTAACACAATATGTTACTTCTCACAAGAATGTGTAGATATCTGGTTACTCTTAGGTGTTTTCAAACTAGCAGGCCTATTCCCCCTCTCAAAAAGCCCCCAAAAGAAAACAAAACAAACAAAAAAATAACTTACTGCCTTATGGTTCTATTCTGATCTTAGGTTCATTGGGATTAATATTTTACTCCTGGGGTAGCTAGGTGGAGCAGTGGATAGAGCACCAGCCCTGAAGTCAGGAGGACCTGAGTTCAAATCTTGTCTCAGACACTTAACACTTCCTAGCTGTGTGATATTAGGCAAGTCACTTAACCCCAATTGTCTCAGCAAAATATGTATACATATATTACTCCACACAATTTTACCTCTTGAACTCTAATTACATGTTTCTATTTGCACAGTTACTTAAATAAGGAAGAAATCTATCTTGTAATATACTTGGTAAGTCCAACATCTGCTTCAAGACCTTTAGAGAGGATGAGCCCATATTTTTTCAACGCAATCCATTTATTTTTGGACAGTTCTAATCCCCCTCCCACTCTGAAATCAAGCCCATATTGGCACCTCTGTAAATTGTACCCATTGCTCCTGGTTCTGCTCTCTGAGATTAAATTGATCTCTCTCTCTCTCTCTTTTTCCTCTCTCTCTCTCTCTCTCTATATATATATGTATATTATATATATACATAGATATATAGATACATATATATACATATGCACATATATACATGTATATACATATACACATACACATACACATATAAATCTCCTTTACAAATGACAACCTTTCCAATATTTGAAAAGAGCAATCATGTTGCCTTGGCTACTTTTTCCTTTTTTTTGGCTAGACATTCTCAGTTTCTTTCAACAGTTTTCATATGTTATGAGTTAGAAAACCTGGACCATACGGTTACTTCCCTCTTGCCCTTTCTTTGGCTTATCAATAACCTTTTTTATACAGTGGAGCCCAGTACTTTACACAATATTCCAGATGACATCTGACAAGGACAGAGAATAGTGGAATTATTAGTTCTCTGCTCTTAAAATCTATGAATCTCTTTATAGAGCTTGATTTTCATTAACCTCTTTTGGCTGTCACATTGTATTGCTGACATTTATCAAGATTGAAGGCTACTGAAACTCCTAGATCCTTTTCAGAACAACTTCTGTCTATCCTCCCCCCATATGGTATTTGTGGAAGTGAATTTTTTATTACTGAATTTTTATCTTGTAAAATTCAGTTTAATGTTGTAGTATGTTATGTTCCCTTTGGATCCTGACCCTGTCATCTAGTATGGTTAGCTATACCTCTTAAATTTCTGTTATCTCTAGATTTGATGAGCAACTATGGCAGAAATGTTAAAAAGTATAGGTCTATGTAAAGATATCTCAAATGTTCCATTTGAAATATCTTTCAGCATAGATACTGAACTATTAACAAGTACTCTTTTAGTCTAGCTTTCCAATCAGGCTTGAATCCATCAGATTGCACTATCATCTAATGTATTTCTTCATAAGAATAATATGAGATAATTTATCAAAAAGAAAAAAAATGAAGACTATTTTAAAAAAAATTCTTATTAAACAATTAGATGACATTTGTATTTCTTCAATCTTGTGTTACCTATCCCATTTTCTGTGATTTTTCAAATATTACTGACAATTTTTCATCAGTCACATCTATCATTTCTTTTAGTACTGGTGACTATCAATTTGGACTAGTTGATTTGATTTCACAAAGCGCAACTATGTACAACTTACCATAATTGTACATCAAATTTCTGCTGGATACTTTTGTTCTCTCATGTCAAGTGTAAAAATCATTCTTATTTGCTAAGCAAACAAACAAACAAACAAAAATCCAGAATGGACCAACTCTGCCTCTATTTTTGTCATTTTATCATCATCTCATCCATACCAAGCAAAGGTTCTTTGCTTTGTCTTATTTTTTTTCTCTATTAGATTGTGAGATCCTTATTGGAAGAAAATGTTTTTGGCCTCTTTTCTATCACCAGCAGTTAGCACAGTGCCTGACACATAATTAGCACATAATAAATCCTTATAGATTAATTGATTCTCCCAATATAACTAAAAAAATCAATTTTTGTTTCTGAGCTTTTTTCACCAACTCTGGCTCACTCAGAGCTTTAAAATTCCTGACACTTATTTTATAAGATCTTGCATCATTTGCTTTTCATTTTCTGCTATTTGGCTTTGTTTTTATCTTCTGAAAATTTCTTCTTCCTCGTCTTTCTCCTCCTCTTTTGCTTCCTGCACTTCCTCCTTCTTGTTGTCTTCCTCCTTCTTCTTGTCTTCCTCCTCCTCATATATTCTATCTATGTTGATGAAATCCCCATGTGATATATTATTCTCTTCAAATGAGTCTCATTCCCCTCCATCCTATCTCCTTTTTTGGAATTGTTTGTCTTTGTATCTTCAGAATTTCATTTTTGAGTATCTCCCAGTCTCCCTAGGTTGTGTTACCTTGAAACATTTTAATCCACAGAATCCCATGGATCTTTTTAAAGTAACCATTACAATCTACTTTCCCCAAATCTAGAGTACATGCCTGATTTGGCCAAATTTTTATTTTACCCATCCTAAAATACAGGATTAGGTGGAAGCATAATCTCAAGGAAATCGTTTCTCTCATTAATGATATGTATACAGAATAGAATTCCTCTTTGATGATTCTTCTACCAGTCAAATAGAGATCTGTGAAAGATCTTAATTTAGAAAGAATAAGTTTATCTATCACATTCTGGGCCAATGACAATCATTTTAACTTTTGTCTTGCCACTGGATTTTGATGATTCTGGAGGAGAGAGTGAGGCTGATTGCTTTGAACTGCTCTGCCTCACTTAAATCCAATTCATATTCAAGGATCACTTCATGTCATTAGTTCTCTGAGAAGGAAGGATAAACAACAATCTCTGAAGGATAAAATTGCAATTAAGGAATTTTTTTAAATAGGTAAGACATGTTATTATCATCCTGATTTTATGGAGGAATTAAATGAGGTTTAACATGTGGAGCAGACTTGAAAACCAAGTCTTCTGACTCCAATTTAGTGTATCCTCTATACTATATATTGTCTCACATTTTGCAAAAAGCAATATGGCCTTGTGAAAGTTGTCCTGGTTTGGGAGTTAGAGATCTTGTATTTAAGTCTTGATTCTGCCCCAAATCAGCTATTGGTTAATTCATATCTCCTCTCTAAACATCAGTATTTTTATCTGTTACTAAGAAGTTTAACTTTCTGAAACATTTTCCAATTCCAATAGCATATTATTCTGTGATTCAGACTCTGAGATTTAAATAATTTCTCATGGGTATAAAACAATGTAGTGGTAGAACAAGTAGTAAGATTTTAATATTAAAGATTAGAGGTTAACCATTCCATTCTCCTCATTAACATAGAGAGATTAAACATGGAGAGATTAAAAGACTTTCCAAGATCCATGTAGAGTAAATATTAGAGATAATATTTAATTTTAGGTCCAGAGATCTTTGTACTGTCCCACATTGACCTTTTACACCACTGGATTTTTTTCTGGGGGACATGCTATCTTTTTCAACAACTGACAACATTTTCAATCAATCTCATTTCTAAAAGCTGTATCAACAGCTTTTGAATGATGACAGTGGAATTTCTGGGTCCCCTCATATACTATAGTTAGTAGAGGTAAATTTAATGATACACAAAAACTAAAATATAGAATTAGCAATGTTTCATATATGTATTTTTCTTTCCTTCTTGGATTTCTTGTTAAATGAGATACTTCCTAAGATATTTGTCCCATGTTTTCTTTAAGCCACTTGAAATTCAATTAAGAATTTTGAAGTATATTAATTTGTTAAATGCTTTGACACATTGTAATTTTTTTTGCAATCCTGAGTAATAATAATTGACAAAAGGCAGGCTAACAGATGCTATGATGATGGCAATTCATTGAAAAAAATAGATAACTGTCCTACTGTTACTTTAAGTGAAAAAATAAGGACATACATTGAAATAATGCATTATGCTTTCAAAATACCTTAATTACATTATCCCATTCACTTTTCATAAGAATTTTGTAGTAGGTAATACAAAATATAAGTATCTTTATTCTCATTTTGTGGATATGACAGTTTTTAAGCCTTAGTTGAAGACTTTGGTAGAGAGTACTAATGGAGCTGAATGTTGAACATTTATCTTCTGATTTGGAATGTTATTTCCACTACAACATGCTTCCTCTGATTTTTTTTTTCTCTTTATTTTTGATTCTCAATTAGTAGGTGGAAAAATTGGACAGACAAATATTGCATGCTTACTTAAATATTTGTCATTATAACATTCTCTAGAAATGGAAACTTTTTTTTGGGGGGGGGGAATCCAACATGAGACAAACCCATAATCATTGTTAAACTAATGATTATTTTATGGCAGAGAAACATAAACCACATATTAAGCAATTTTGGAAGCAATACTTTAAAATTTTTAAATACTATTTGTTGGTCAGCATTCATAAACTTTGTAGCTGGAAACATAGTTGTAATTTTATTTATTTATATACAATATAATTTTGTGTTGGAAAATTAGTAATAATTTAGAAAGTATCATGCACGGGCCAAAATGATGCAAGCTGCACCTGGACCTTGTAGCACAAAGCATCTAGATGGGGACAAAGAACTTAAGGTAGTAACACGAGGATGCTGTTAGAAGATTACCACATAGGAAAAACAGGTCAGGTTGGGGGATGAGTTAAATATAACTGACCACCTGGTAGCATCCTATTTTAACTAGCCATTATAGTTAACTAATCTTTCTTTTTCTATGATAACAAAAAATTAGAAGTGCTTTCTAAATTCAGCTCTCTCTAAATTTGTTTTTTTTAAATTTTATTTATTCATACTTTTTATTTGCAAAACATATGTATGGGTAATTCCTAAACATTAACCCTTACAAAGCTTTCTGTTACAAATTTTCCCCCCCTACTCCCAACCCCTCCCCTAGATGGCAGGATATCCACTACATGATAATTATGTTAAAATACTTAAGAAATTGAATATATGTATAGTTATTGCCACACATCATTTTTTTTTTTTTGTTCAGGAGAAATCGTATCTACAAGAAAGAATAATCTGATAAAGGAAATACAATGCAAGCAAACCTCAATAGAGAAAATGAAAATGTTATGTTGTGGTCCACATTTCACATCCCTCTCTCTGGGTGTATATGGCTCTCTTCACCGAATAATTGAAACTGGTTTGAAGCATTTCATTGTTGAAGAGAGTCATGTCCATTAGAACTGATCCTCATATAGTATTGTTGTTGCCGTGTATAATGATCTCCTGGTTCTGCTCACTTCACTGAGCATCAGTTCATGCAAGTCTCTCCAGGCCTCTCTGAAATCGTCCTGCTGATCGTTTCTTACAGAGCAATAATATTCCATAACATTCATATACCATAATTTATTCAGCCACTCTCCAATTGATGGGCATCCATTCAGTTTCCAGTTTCTAGCCACTACAAAAAGGGCTGCCACAAACATTCTTGCACATGTGGGTCCCTTTCCCTCCTCTAAGATCTCTTTGGGATATAGGCCCAGTAGAAACACTGCTGGGTCAAAGGGTATGCACAGTTTGATAACTTTTTGAGCATAGCTCCAAATTGCTCTCCAGAATGGTTGGATCTGTTCACAGCTCCACCAACAATGCATCAGTGTCCCAGTCTTCCCACATCCCCTCCAACATTCATCGTTATCTTTTCCTGTCATTTTAGCCAATCTGACAGGTGTGTAGTGGTACCTCAGAGTTGTCTTAATTTGCATTTCTCTGATCAATAGTGATTTGGAGCAACTTTTCATATGATTATAAATAGTTTTAATTTCATCATCTGAAAATTGTCTGTTCATATCCTTTGACCATTTATCAATTGGAGAATGGCTTGAATTCTTATAAATATGAAACAATTCTCTATATATCTTAGAGATGAAACCTTTATCAGAACCCTTAAATGTAAAGATGATTTCCCAATTTGATGTTTCCCTCCTAATCTTGTCTGCATTAGTTTTGTTAGTACAGAAACTTTTTAACTTAATATAATCAAAATTATCTATCTGGTGTTCAATTAAGAGTTCCAGATCTTCTTTGGACATAAATTTATTCCATCTCCACAAGTCTGAGAGGTAAACTATCCTATGTTCCTCTAATTTGGTTATAATATCACTCTTTATATCTAGATCATGAACCCATTTAGATGTTATCTTGGTGTGGGTCCAGCCTTAATTTCTTCCACACTAGTTTCCAATTTTCCCAGCAGTTAGTTCTCTCTAAATTTGGCAGCCTAAAGTAAAGCCTCAATTTCCCTAATTATAACTCGGAATAGTAATACTTTGCTGCCTCCAGTGTGATTAAATAGACTATAATATAATACACATAGAATAATTTATATTGCAATGAGTGTCCAAAGGAGAAAAGAAAAAAGGTGATTTAGTATTCTATAATGAAAATATGCAAATATTAAATAATAATAAAGACAGTCAGCAAAATAAAGCATTTTGGAGTTTACAAAACATTTTGCATGTATCATCTCATTTAATCTTTGCAACAACACAGTGAGAAAGATATTATTATGATATTCCTAGGGTTACATAGATAGTAAGTGTTTGAGGCAGGATTTATATATATATATATTTATAAATATATATAAAATGAAATATTCTTTCCTCTGAGTCTAGTACTTCATCCACTATGCTAAACTGCAGATAGACAGTATCACAAAAATAACTGCTAATCTGAGTTTGGGGCTATGTGGCATAGTGAATAGGGTAATGTTCTTGGAGTTAATAAAACTTGAGGTCAAATCCTGTCTCATACATGTATTAGCTTTGTGATCTTGGGGAAGTAATTTTTCCTTATTTCAATGATACTGTTAAATGAAGGGTTTGTACTCAGATGGACTCTATGGTTATGTATAATTGTTAATCCTTGATCCTGTATATGAATTAGGAGCTTCTGAGTATTGCAGTTTAAAGATTCATATTAATGTTATCAATCAACTGTGGTATACATGTGTGATTCAATGTGGAATTACATACATAGATGTCATACTTGTGGTCTCTCTGTAATGAAGAATAATTGCCCTTCGATTCTTTACCCAAAGATTAAACACCCACACATTATGGGAAGCTGTTTTGTAGAATGACTTCTTTTAATACATTTTCCCCCCTGAGGCAATTGAGGTTAAGTGACTTGCCCAGGGTCACACAGCTAGGGAATGTTGAGTATCTGAGATCAGCCTTGAATTCAGATCCTCCTGACTTCAGGGCTGGTGCTCTATCCACTGTGCCACCTAGCTGCCTCTCTTTCAATACTTCTTGAATCTAATTCCAAATATGATTTCTAGTATGCCATACTCCTCTAGGTTTTACATTTGTTTTGTTTTTGGTGTGTGTGTGTGCGTGTATGTGTGTGTGTGTATGTGTGTGTATGTGTGTGTGTGTGTTTTGACCCTGTGAGTACTCCCTTCACCAATGCATATTGTAGCCTCTCTACAATCTAGTAGATGGTCTTCTCCAACAAGTGCACTTATTAAGCAGTTGTTATGTGTTGGGTACCATAGTGGATGGTAGAAACACAAAGAAAAAAATGAAAAGAAAAGAAAAAAAAAACAAAGCTTTGGCCTAAAGAAGTTCAAATTCTGTTAGAGAAGACAAACTCATTAGAATATATGTGAGATCTTTTGGGGAAGAAGAGTAATAGGAACCTGAGGGAATAAGTAAAGGCTTTATGAAGGAGAGTTGTATTGTCATGAAAAAATCCCAATTAGACACTTTTAAAAATGTATATATGTCTCTATATATGATATATGTATATATATGCATATATATGTAAAACTTGCCATATCAATATAGAATGTAAATGTGGTTGATAGGGCCAGGGGTGGGAGGAGATAAGTGTATTTTCTTTAATCTCCAACTTCTATTAACAATTTTAAGGTAAGGTAAGGTAAGGTACTTGAAATTTTTGAGATCTACAATTCTTATTGAGGTATTTGGAAAAATGTAGATAAATAGTTGGATAGATGGATAGATAGGTAGATAGATAGATAGATAGATAGATAGATAGATAGATAGATAGATTAGATAGATAGATAGATAGATAAAATCTCATGTAGACAAGCAACTCTTCCTAAGTAGCCTCATATTTGAAGAGAATTAAAATATAAGGTCTTTTAGCTATTTTTAGTAATATTTCAAATCTGAATTTTTGTATATTAGTGAAACCTTTCTAAAATCATATTTTTTGTTATTCTGCATTCATGAAACTATGATGAAATTATAATCTGAATCATCTAGTTTCACTGAGACAAACCTGAATTTTCAAAAACTATGTTGTCAGAACACAAAATATAACAATACAATTACTGAATTGGAACAATATTAAGAAAGAACTCATTATTAAACAATTTGAAGCTTCAATTTAGGTATTTTATTGCAGAAATCCCAACTTAACTAACTCCAAGGAGGGTCATTCCCAGATGATCACAAGGTTTTGATATTTTTTGGCCCTGGATACCCACAAAACAGCTCCCAGATCATAATACTCTCCTTCTTCATCTCTGACTCCTGACTTCCCTATTTTCTGTCAAATACACACTCCTCAGATGCTAGGATCAGTACACATTCCTTCCAGAGTCCCAAGAGTATTTCTGTCTCAACATT
Organism: Myrmecobius fasciatus; assembly: GCA_023553655.1. Lineage (NCBI taxonomy): Eukaryota > Metazoa > Chordata > Mammalia > Dasyuromorphia > Myrmecobiidae > Myrmecobius > Myrmecobius fasciatus. The sequence continues at coordinate 292,183 of JAJPUD010002126.1, read as the reverse complement.
ACAAATATTGATCATAATGATGACACTAAGTCAGGAATGAGAGAGAGGCATTATGATAAAGTGGGTAGAGTTTGTTGGAGTAAGGAGATGTGGATTTAACCTTCCAACACTTACTAGCTATGTAGTCATCATGACTTCCTAAAAACTCAATTTCCTTAGCTGTTAAATGTTGAATGATATGGAGTTGTTGTGAGGAACTCATTTTTCAAACTTCATATAGTACTATATAAATATGAGTTATTAATATATTCACAATATCAGACTTACCATATTATGTTTACTAAGGCACATATAATGTGTCTTTGTAAATAGTGTATTTTAGAAAAGATTTCTACTAAATATTGTTGAAACAAAACAAATGCTTAAATGGTTAGCCTTTAATTTAAAAAAAAATAAGGTACTTGGTATATTTCATGCTCTAACCATCTTGCATATAAATAGGAAATTGCTATACTCCTCCAGGAAATGAGATATGACGTCTCAAATCAAAATTGTTGAAGGAAAGAAGAAAGCAATAATGAACAAAAGGTTACCTTGAAAGGTCATCTGGTTTTTTCATGTGCGTTTTAATGGGAATGTTTCTGGATTGTTAAAGAAAAATAGTTTTCTTGCCATTTAAGAAAAACATATCCCCATATATATGCACAAACTTGTACCTCAAAACAACACACAAAAGTTAGGTAAATGAAATAAAGAGTAATGGTTTTCTCATCTCTAGGTATAGATTTTATGTTGCATATATGCATAATTTTTAATTATAAAAGACATCCTACTCAGATTTTTAAATTTTAAGCTTTTCCTTTATACACTTTCACATCATATAGAAAAGTGATTTTGATGGGTCATAAATATAATGTTGTCTGAGAAATTGTTTAGTTAGGTATTTAACTTTTAAGAATTCAGGAGTTTTTATTTTCTATATCTCCAATTTAGATTCATTATCTGAATTCTACTTCTCATTCCTTTTATTCTATTTGTATATTCTAAGGCAAAATGTTGTATTCTTTATGTTCAATTTAATGAAACTCCAAAATTTTAAAGAACATGAACTCTAATTGATATATATATATATATATATAATTTCTTCTACCATATCAGATCTCAATTCACCCTTGCCTACATCTGTGCAGCTTTTGTCCATGTCCTTCCATAAATATGTAACAGGAGTGCTAAAGGCCTCTTTTGTGATTTCTGGAGCATGTAGAATATTTATTACCCATTAATTCCACCCAAAAGTTATGTTTAAGTGCTAACTATATAATAGGTGTTTAGGATACAAATACAAAGGATTAAGCAATCATTATGCAAATAGAGGTTACATTCTAATTGAAAAGACAAATAATGTAATAAATTGTCATACACTTGATTCTTTGTGCTTTCCTGTGTTCTTTCTTTTAGAATATACTTATTTTTTATTCCTCCTTTCTAACTGAGTTTTACTAAATACAAAGTCACAAAAAATATTCTCAGAATTATTTTTCTCACTTATTCAGAGAAAAAATAATCAATTAGTGTCTTTTCAGAACTAAGAATCATGGTGAGGGAAAAGAAACCATATGTGCAAAAATGTTTGTAACAGTTCTGTTTGTGGTAACAGAGAATTGGAAAAGTATTAGATGTTCATCAATTCTGGAATGGCTGAACAAGCAGTGGTACATGAAGGTAATGGAATATTATTGTTCTTTAAAAAATGATGAACAAGCTTATTTTAGAAAGGCCTGGAAAGATTTGCATGAACTGATGCTGAGCAAAACAAGCAGAACAAGGAATATATTGTGCACAATAATAGCAAGAATGTGTGATGATCAACTATGAAAGGCTTGATTCTTCTCAGCAAAGTTCAGTACTCCAAAGCATTCCTAATGGAATTTGGACAGCAAATGCCATCTGTAACCAGAGAAAGAACTAAAAAGACTGAATGTAAATGAACATATGCTACGTTCACTTCTTCTTTCTTTTTTTTATCTCTCCTCTGGTTTTTATGTTTTTATATTATGGGTTCTCTGTAATGAGTAAGATACAGAAATCAAGTTACTATTCTCAGTCATCTCATGAGAGAAAAGTCCAAATTAAATTTCCTTAGTGCAATAAAAGGCAAAAAGAGAAATGTAGTATCTTAGAATCACACAGTCTTAAAACCATCAGCAAACATCATATGTAATAGGGACAAACTAGAACCATTCCCAATAAGATCAGGAGTAATACGAGGCTGCCCACTGTCATCCTTACTATTTAATATTGTATTAGAAATGTTAGCTTTGGCAGTAAGAGAAGAAAAAGAGATTAAGGGAATTAGAGTAGGTAATGAGGAAGCCAAATTATCACTCTGCAGATGATATGATGGTACACTTAGAGAACCCTAGAGACTCAACTAAAAAACTAATAGAAATAATTCACAATTTTAGCAAAGTTGCAGGATACAAAATAAATCCACATAAATCATCAGCATTTTTATATATTACCAACAAAGTTCAACAGCAAGTGATACTAAAAGAAATTCCATTCAAAATAACTGTCGATGGTATACAATATTTGGGAATCTATCTGCCAAGGAAAAGACAGGAATGATACTAACTAAACTACAAAACACTTTCCACACAGTCAGACCTAGTCAATTGGAAAAACATTAAGTGCTCATGGGTAGGCTAAGTGAATATAATAAAAATGACAATATTACCCAAACTAATTTATTTATTTAGTGCCATGCTAATCAAACTCCCAAGAAATTATTTTACAGATATAGAAAAATTAGTAGCAAAGTTCATTTGAAAGAACAAAAGGTCAAGAATTTCCAGGGAATTAATGAAAAAAAATGCTGATGAAGGTGGCCTTACTGTACCAGATGTAAAACTATATTATAAAGCAGTGGTCATCAAAACCATTTGTTATTGCCTAAGAAATAGAGTAATTGATCACAGGACAAACTAGGGAATAATTATAGCAATCTAGAGTTTGATAAACCCAAAGACCCCAACTTCTGGGATAGGAACTCACTATTTGACAAAAACTGCTGGGAAAATTGGAATCTAGTATGGGAGAAATTAGGGCTTCACCCACACCTAACACCACATACCAAGATAAGATCTAAGTGGGTTCATGATTTGTATATAAAGAGTGATATTATAAGCAAATTAGAGGAACATAGTATAGTTTACCTCTCAGACCTGTGGAGATGGAATAAATTTATGTCCAAAGAAGAACTGGAACTCTTAATTGAATACCAGATAGATAATTTTGATTATATTCAGTTAAAAAGTTTTTGTACAAACAAAACTAATGCAGACAAGATTAGGAGGGAAACAATGCATTGGAAAATCATCTTTACATTTAAGGGTTCTGACAAATTCCTCATTTCTAAAATAAATAGAGAATTGACTAATATTTATAAGAATTCAAGCCATTCTCTAGTCGATAAATGGTCAAAGGATATGAGCAGAAATTTTCAGATGATGAAATTAAAACTATTTCTAGTCATATGAAAAGGTGCTCCAAATCA
>JAJPUD010002126.1:239399-282920 GCA_023553655.1 Myrmecobius fasciatus | reverse complement strand
CAAGCTTTTCCCCTCCTTCCCCCCACCCCCACCCCTAGATGACAGGTAATCTAATACATGCTAAATAGGATAAATTATATGACAAATACAATACATGTATACATATCTATACAGTTATCTTACTGCACAAGAAACATCAGATCTAGAAAGGGAAGAAGAAAAAAAAACAACCTAAGAAGGAAAACAAAATGCATGGAAATATTCACAGAAAGCATTAAAATGCTGTGTTGTGGTTCACTCTCAGTTCCTACAGGCCTTTCTCTGGATGTATATGACTATCTTCATCACAGAACAACTGGTTTGAATCACATCATTGTTGAAGAGAACCATGTCCATCAAAATTGATCATCGTATAGTCTTGTTGCTGTGTATAATGTTCTCCTGGTTCTGCTGATTTCACTCAGCATCAGTTCATGAAAGTCTCTCCAGGCCTTTCTGAAATCCTCCTGTTGGTCATTTCTTACAGAACAATAATATTCCATAACATTCATATACCATAATTTATTCAGCCATTCTCCAATTGATGGGCATCCTTTCAATTTCCAGTTTCTTGCCACTACAAAAAGGGCTGCCACAAACATTTTTGCACATATGGGTCCCTTTCCCTCCTTTAAAATCTCTTTGGGATATAGGTAGGGCCCAGAATTAAACCGTTGCAGTTTCTAAGCACCTGGAAAGCTTCCGTGAGCCTCTTAGGCTACTCTGTTTCAAGAAGGTGGTTTGGCAGATTTGCCTTTTGTAAAAGGTAAATTACAAACAACAAATCACCATTGAAAGAATTTACCAATCACCTCCTGAAAGAGACCCGAAAATTAAATCCCAGGGAATATCATGGTTAAATTTCAGGACTATCACACCAAGGAAAAGATATTGCAAGTAGCCAGAAAAAAACAAACAAACAAAAAAAAACAATTCAAATACCGAGGAGCCACATTAGGAGCACCCAAGATCTATCAGCTTCCATTTTAAAAGATCAAAGGGCCTGAAATCTGATATTCCAAAAGGCAAATAAACTTGGATTACAGCCAAGAATAAGCTATCCAGCTAAAATGAGCATTATCTTTCAAAGAAGAAGATGGATATTTAATGATATAGGTGAATTTCACCTATTTTTAATGAAAAGACCAGATCTGAATGAAAAATTTGACCTCCAAACACAAAACTCAAGAGAAGCATAAAAAGGTAAAAAGGGAAGGGAACTGTATTTCTATTATGGGTATATATATATATATATATATATATATATATATATATATAGATATAGATAGAGAGAGAGAGAGAGAGAGAGAGAGAGAGAGAGAGAGAGAGAGAGAGAGAGAGAGAAGGTGGGTATAATTTGATTTTATTTTGATAATATGAAAAAATAAACTAGAGGTGGAAAAGGGATCATAGTGGAAAAAGAGGGAAAAGGAGGTAAAATAAGGGAAATTATATCTCACAGAAGCAAAGAAAACTTATTATAAGTGAGGGAAGGAAGGGAGGGGGATGAGCATTGTGTGACTCTTGGTCTCATAAGATTGGGCTCTAAGAGAGAATATCAGACATATTTGGTTTCACAGAAAAACTTTTCCAAAGGAGGAAAAGGGAGAAAAGAAAAGGAAAGGCTAATAGAAGGGAAAATAGAAAAATTAGGGGAAAGATGTAAAAAAGAAGGAGGGGGTCTAAAGGGGGAATACTGTTTGAGGAAGGTGGTCATCAAAATCAAAATACTGGGGAGGAAGGAAGGGGGAAAGGAAAGAGAAAAACATAACTTTGGGTAAATAAGGTGGCAGGAAATACACAATTTTAACTCTGAATGTGAATGGAATGAACTCTCCCATAAAACAGAAGCAGATAGTAGTCTGAATTAAAAGCCAGAATACTACAAAATGTTGTTTACAAGAACACATCTAAAGTATAGTGATATATACAGAGTGGAGGTAAAGGCTGGGACAGAATTTATTATGCTTCATGTGGATAAAAAAATAGCAGGAGTAGCAATTCTGATCTCAGATCAAGTAAAAGTATAGATACATATAATCAAAAAAGACAAGGAAGGAAATTATATTTTACTAAAGGATACCATAGAGAATGAAGCAATATCAATACTAAACATATGCAAAAAATTGTTATGGCATCCAAATTCCTAGAGAAGTTAAGAGATGCAAGAAGACATAGAGAGTAAAACTATACTAGTGGGGGATATCAACCTTGCTCTCTCAGAACTAGATAAATCAAACCACAAAATAAATAAGAAAGAAATTGAGGAGGTAAACAGAATTTTAGAAAATTTAGGTATGATAGATCTTTGGAGAAAATTAAATGGAGACAGAAAGGAGTTTACTTTTTTCAGCAGTTCATGGAACTTATACAAAAATTGACTGTATGTTAGAGCATAAAACCCTGAAAATCAAATGCAGAAAGGCAGAAATAGTAAATGCATTTTTTCAGATCATGATGCAATAAAAATCTCATGCAATATAAGGCCAGGAGAAAATAGACCAAAAGTTATGTGGAAATTAAATAATCTAATCCTAAAGAATGAATGGGTGAAACAGGAAATCATAGACACAATCAAAATTTAATCCAGGAGAATGGCAATAATGAAACAGCATACCAAAATTTGTGGGATACAACCAAAGCAGTAATAAGGGGAAATTTTATATCTCTAGAAGCTTACTTGCATAAAATAGGGAAAGAGAAGATCAGTGAATTGGGCTTAAAACTAAAAAAAGCAAATTAAAAACCTTCAACTAAATACCAAATTGGAAATTCTGAAAATAAAAGGGGAAATTAATAAAATAGAAAATAAGAAAACTATTGAATGAATAAATAAAACTAAGATATGGTTTTATGAAAAAAACAACAAAATATATCTACCTTTATTTAATTTGATTACAAAAAGGAAAAAAAATCAAATTGTTAGTCTCAAAAATGAAAAAGAAGTTTCCACCAATGAAGAGGAAATTAGCGCAAAAATTAGGAATTACTTTACCCAACTTTATGCCAATAAATTTGATAATCTAAATGAAATGAAGGAATATCTACAAAAATACAGATTGCCCAGGATAACAGAAGGAGAAATAAATTTTTAAATAGCCTCATTTTAGAAAAAGAAAAAGAACAAGCTATTAAGCAACTCCCTAAAAAAACCCTCCAGGACCAGATAGATTTACAGGTGAATTCTACCAAACATTCAAAGAAGAACTAATTCCAATGCTATATAAAGTATTTGAAAAAATAGGGAAAGGTGTTCTACTAAATTCCTATTATGACACAGATATGGTGCTGATAGCTTAACCACATAGGGTGAAAACAGAGAAAGAATACTATACCAATTTGTCTAATAAATATTGTGGCAAAAATCTTAAATAAAATATTAGCAAAGAGATTACAGAAAGTTAACCCCAGGATAATACTCTATAACCAAGTAGATTTATAGCAGGAATGCAGAGCTGGTTCAATATTAGGAAAACTTTCAGCATAATCAACTATATTAATAACCATACTAACAAAAATCATATGATTATCTCAATAGATGCAGAAAAAGCATTTGATTGAATCCAATACCCATTCCTATTAAAAATACCAGAGCGTATAGGAATAAATGGGCTTTTCCTTAAAATGATCAGTAGCATCTATTTAAAATCATCAGCAAGCATCATATGTAATGGGGACAAACTAGAACCATTCCCAAGAGTATCAGGAGTGAAACAAGGCTGTTCACTGTCACCATTACTATTTAATATTGTATTAGAAATGTTAGCTTCTTAGTAAGAGAAGAAAAAGAGATTAAAGGAATTAGAGTAGGTAATGAGGAAACCAAATTGTCATTCTTTGCAGGTGATATGATGGTATACTTAGAGAACCCTAGAGACTCAACTAAAAACCTACTAGAAACAATTCACAACTTTAGCAAAGTTGCAGGATACAAAATAAATCCACATAAATCATCAGCATTTTTATATATTTCCAATAAAGTTAAGCAGCAAGAGATACAAATAGAAATTCCATTCAAAATAACTGTCAATAGTATAAAACATTTGGGAGTCTATATGCCAAGGAAAAGTCAGGAACTATACAAACAAAACTACACAACACTTTCCACACAAATAAAGTCAGACCTAATCAGTTGGAAAAATATCAAGTGCTCATGGGTAGGCCCAGTGAATATAATAAAAATGACAATATTACCTAAATTAATCGGCTTATTTAGTGCCATACCAATCAAACTCCCAAGAAATAACTTTGCAGATCTTGAAAAAAATTGTAGCGAAATTCATCTGGAAGAACAATAAGTCAAGAATTTTAAGGGAATGAATGAAAATAAAATGCTGATGAAGGTGGTCTTACTGTACCAGATCTAAAACTCTATTATAATGCAGCAGTCATCAAAACTGTGTGGTACTGGCTAAGAAATAGAATATTTGATCACTGGAATAGGATGGGATCACAGGACAAACTAGGCAATAACTATAGCAATCTTGTGTTTGACAAACCCAAAGACCCCAGATTTTTGGATAAGAACTCACTATTTGACAAAACTGGTGGGAAAATTGGAAACTAGTATGGAAGAAATTAGGCTTGACCCACACCTAACATCACATACCAAGGTAGGATCTAAATGGGATCGTGATTTATACATAGAGTGATATTATAAGCAAATTAGGGGAACATAGGATACTTTACTCTCAGATCTGTGGAGAAGGAAGGAATTTGTGTCAAAAGAAGAACTGGAACTCTTAATTGAACACCAGATACATAATTTTGATTATATTAAGTTAAAAAGTTTTTCTAGAAACAAAGCTAATGCAGAACAAGATTGGGAGGGAAGCAATAAATTGGGAAATCATTTTTATATTTAAGGGTTCTGATACAGGCCTCATTTCTAAAACATATAGGCAATTGGTTCAAATTTATAAGAATTCAAGTCATTCTCCAATCAATAAGTGGTCAAAGCATATGAATAGACAATTTTCAGATGAAGAAATATTTCTAGCCATATGAAAAGGTGCTCCAAATCACTATTGATCAGAGAAATGCAAATTAAGACAACTCTGAGGTACCACTATACACCTGTCAGATTAGCTAAGATGACAGGAAAAGATAATGACAAATGTTCGAGAGCATGTGGGAAAACTGGGACATTGATACATTGTTGGTGGAATTGTGAACAGATCCAACCATTCCGGAGAACAATTAGGGTCTATGCTCAAAAAGTTATCAAACTGTCTATACCCTTTGACCCAGCAGTGTTTCTACTGGGCCTACATCCCAAAGATATCTTAAAGAAGGGAGAAGGACCATTTTGCAAAAATCTTTGTGGCAGCCCTTTTTCTAGTGGCAAGAAACTGGAAATTGAAAGGATGCCCATCAGTTGGAGAATGGCTAATAAATTATGGTATATGAATGTCATGGAATATTATTGTTCTTCAAGAAATGACCAGCAGGATGATTTCAGAAAGGCCTGGAAAGATTTGCATGAACTGTTGCTAAGTGTAATGAGAAGAACCAGGAGATCATTATATATGGCAACAAGACTTTACGATGATCAATTCTGATGGACATGGCTCTCTTCAACAATGAGATGTTTCAAATCAGTTCCAATTGTTTTGCGATGAAGAAAGCTATATACACCCAGGGAGAAGCCTATGGGGTCTGAGTGTGGACTACAACATAGCATTTTCATGCTTTCTGTTGATGTTTGCTTGAATTTTTTTTTCTTTCTCAGGATTTTTTTTGGTAGATCCAATTTTTCTTGTACAGCAAGATAATTGTATAAGTATGTGTACATGTATTAGATTTGTCATATATTTTTAACATAATTAACATGTATTAGACTACCTGCCATCTAGGGGAGGCAGTGGGGGAAGGAGAAAAATTTGGAATAGAAGGCTTAGCAAATGTCAATGTTGCAAAATTACTCATGCATATGTTTTGCAAATAAAAAGCTTTAATTAAAAAAATTTAAAAAAAGATATTCCAGGAATCTTGAGAAAGATATATAAATAGATGTATGAAATATTTTTTACCTCTATATTTATTTGTGTCTAATGGTAGATCCCCTAGAGTGGGGAGAGAGAAAAAAGAGGAAAAAGTTCCATAATAAATTTAATATATGTTTAAAAGGAATAATGTTATACATAATAGTTTTGCAGTTTTATGTACCATAATCTTTTTTTTACTATTCATACTATCCTATGGAAATACTTATTTTATTTCTTAAGTTCAGAATAAAATAAAATATATGAAATTAGAAAGAAAAAAAAGATTGGAATCCTTTTCCATGAGCCTTTTTCTACAATTCTAAGAAAATTCTAGGATAGTTTTCATTGTCCTGGAAAAGGAAACATTTTTTTTTCTGACAGAGAGGTAGTTTTCTACTCTGCCCTTACTACCCTTGAAGTAATTTTGAGTACAATACAGAAAAGCTCATCAAAAAAGAGTGCGTAGATCTTAGGGCAAAGGTATACATTCAGAGAGCCTTCAAACTGTGAAGTAAAGAATGAAGCAATTATGCAGACATGAAAATCTTTTAAAAATCTCTGTTTTATCCTCATATTAGATGTTTTTGGTTACTTCATGGTCAGGGAAAGGAGATCAAACAATTAAGAGCATAACAGACAGGGTCTGAACCCCTTTATTCCAGATCTCACTAAGAATATTTCTTCCCGTCAATCAGTATAAAACAATTTTCGTGAACCTCTTGAGATTTTTGCCTTGCAAGAATTACTTAGTGTTTTAATATATTTTAACTTTAAAATACATTATTATTGATATATTTTGTTTTGATATCACAAACATTTTCTACCTATGGTCCCTCTAGATTGTATCTTTCCTTATGACAAAGGAAAAATAATTGAACAAAGATTTATTAAACATGAATCTTCTTTGTCAATATAAACAATATTATTCTGTCCTCCAAGTTCTTCCAGAGGTGGCAAGTTTTTGTCAAGATGCCTTCCTTTCCTATGCTGTAGGTGATAACGTGTTTTTATATGTGACTTCTATTTGCACAGATAAAAATAAGCAGGGATGCTCCCCTGCCAAATTGCAATACAGAGGAAATTTGTCCATGTTGCCCCCAATTGCTCCTTTAGATTCCCCCTTTCTTCTGCAAGTGCTCATTACCTCCTTACTATGTACCAAAGTAATGACATAACAAAAAGTTTGTATTAACAAGTATAATATGACTTGAGTCAGTCAATTTGGTGGATTAATGCTCTGGCTAAGTTAATATTTTTTTAGCCTTTTATCTCTAAAGGTGAAATGATAGGCAGAATAACAATTGGCAACAAGCTGGAGAGATGTTTTTATAATTAGTAGATCAACTTCTCTTAGTTTCTGAAAGCATATTATGCCAAAGACTGACCTCAAAAGTGTGTTCACTTTAGGTATTTTCTTGGTGGGATAAGAGGGAGGAAGGGAAAGGTTTCTTCCCTCAAACTTTTAAAGAAAGACTGAAAGTTATGGCTTATACTCTTTGCTATTTATTAGTTCTATGACCTGGAGCAAAGCATTTTCTTTTCTCTGTGTCTTACTTTTCACAAGAGGATCCCCAAATTCCTCCTTCATTTCTAATGACTGCAATGATATTTTTTTAATGTTCTGAGGGTGAAGGAGGGAAAAAGAGATCATAAATTGGCACAGATGGTTTTCTGTGCTGGCACCAGATGGCACCATGGACCTAGAACAGCTTGATTACTATTCAGAGGAGGAGACTATGTGCTACTGGCTGTTCATCTCTAAGGAAGCATTGGCAAGCTAAGTATTTGTAACTTGAGGAATACCTGTATTTAAAAGTAAGATATCCTGAAATTACTAAATAACCTAAAGACTTCTGTAATTTTACAAGTTGTGCTTTTCCACACACTTCAGAAACAGATTTGATTTTCATTATTCAAGGAGCTTGACCCCTTCTTTCTATTTTTTTCATAGCATTCCTTCTTTTTAAACACACACACACACATATACACATTTATTTATTTATTTATTTGTTTATTGTGCATGGTACAGTGATTAAGATGATGAATTGGGAGTGAGCAAGACCTTAGTTCAGAATTCTTAACTAGCTATGTGACCGTGGATTTAACTGCTTTGAACCTTAGGTTCCCATTCTGTAATGAGATAGTTGCACTCCATGAACTTAAAAGTCTCTTCTGCCATTGAACCTTCTACCCTATCATTTTTCTTCACCATGCAGGGCAAAAAATTAGGAAGATACAGAGAAAATGCTTAATTAATGTCTGTCGACTGGAGAAGTAAAAAAAGGGGGCTTAATTCATTTCTGTTTAATTGAAGAAAAGCTTTTATTGCAATATTACAGGAAGTGAAGTGAGAAAGAACAATAGAGATCATGCAGTACAATTCCCTCATTTGACAAATAAGGAAAATGAGTCATTTAGACTTCAAGCAACTTCCACAAGCCCACCAAGACTATAAAGAATAAGGCCAAGAATCAAACCAATGTCCTCTTACTCCAGATCCAGAACTTGAGTAAAAATATTAGAGAGTAGAAAGAACATTGTGCTCAGAGCCAAAAAAATAGCAACAACAAACAAACAAAAACCAAAATCAAAATCACAGAAAAACATGGATTCAAGCACTGGCATTGTCTCTTAATTTTTATAATGTTGGTCAAGTTATTTTCTCTCATGGTGGCTTAGAATGAGAAAAGGGTTACTGAATTAGATTATCTCTAAGGGATTATTTCTATATCTGCTAATCTATGAAACTTTAATATTTTGGAATTTTTTTAAATCATTTTTGTCCTAAATGTGACTCTAGTTAAAAAACACAATTTTATTTTTTTAAAATTGTTTTAACATTATCACCCTCCCTGGAAGTGCTGTTTTTTGTCCAGATATGGAAGTTATGCTTCCCACTCTCAGTAAACTATGTGCTTTGAGTTGCTGTTGTTTTATTTTTTTCTCCATATGGTTTTATGCTATATTCCTATATACATGCTATTATAATCAATCATCTAGTTAGATGAGAATAGCAAATTCATGCAATGAAACAGTATGGATAATCATTTTTTAAATCATTCCTCAGTTCACTGTCTCTCTAAGTACTCTACCTCAGATGATAACCATAGACATAGATGTAGAAGAAACTTTAGGGACTTTATGGATCTGGTGAAAACCTGTCATTTAAATGATGAGGGAAATGAGACTTAGGCAATGAGCAGTGATGTACAAAGGTCACATAGAGAGAAGAGAGAATTTGAAAAGGATTTTTTCTTCTACATCATTCTACCGCCAAGTCAATAAGCATATAGTAATTCTCTAACAATCCAAACTGATAGAACAAAAATAATAACTGATAACTCACAAAGCTGTTTTGAGTATTAAATGAGATAATATACCTAAAGTGATTTTCAAACTCTAAAGTTCTATAAAATTATTAGCTATCTTCCTCCTCCTTCTCCTGTTCTTCTGCCTTTTTCTCTTTATTACCATCATCACTATCATCAATATTATTTTTACATAGCATTTGACTGTACTGGCTATACCCATATAAATTTTTTTCTTTAATTCTCTTAACTCCTTGATTGGGTCTTTTATATCTCTTTTTATTTGCTTCCTTCTTTATCTAGTTCCTTAAATGAGGCAATTGTCCAAACTTTTATTATCACTTCTCTTCTTTTCTCAACATTTTTTTCCCTTGGAAGTGTTATTCCCCACGCTCCTCTGCTGCATATATACACTTTTAATTTCATCTTTATGCAGATGATTTCCAATCTATACCTCTTAAAATGTAGTGTAGAATTTAGCTGTTTCTTCCTACAATCTATCACAAAGACCTTGTATTTGTTTCTGTTTTATAATTAATTTATTTTTGACATTCATTTAAAAAAAAGACTTACAAATTCTTTCTCCTCTTCCATCTCTTTCTCCCATTCCTCTTCCATCCATTGAGAAGCATATGATATCAGATATACATATGAAGTCATGAAAACATTTTTTCCATATCATATATTTCAAAAAAGAAGCAAGCAAGAAAAAAAACTGGGGAAAGTTATGCTTCAAAGTACATTCCAGATTCATCAGTTCTCTTTCTGGAGGAGGATAGCATTTTTCATCATGGCTCCATTGCCTTGGATCATTGGTTTAAAAAGCATAACCAAGTCTTTTATCTATTCATTCATTCATTCATTCATTTGTTTACTTGTCTCTTCATTTATTAAAAAAAAGAAAACATTGTTGTATGCACAGCAAAACATTGGGGAGGATTCAAAATATATAACAAAACACCAGATTAAGAAATATATATATATTAGTAGAAGAAATTATATTCATGAGTGTCCATCTTTACTTACTTGTAAAATCTTCTTTTGTTCTCTACTTTTTTAACTTTATTCTTTTTCCCCCTTTCATTCCCCTCCCACTCCCAATAAGTATGTATATAGCTACACATGTAGCTATATATATACACATACATATACATACCCCCTACTCCACTCCCCAACCTACACACACACACACACACACAAACACATCTTTCCTATCTCTGCTGACTCTGCTTTAATTCTGGTCCTTAATTTGCCTTGTTATTACTTAACCTCTTCCCACCCATGGATTTCTTCCTTTTCTTTTCTCACTCTTTGCTTCCCCATCTGTCCATCTCTACCGCTTGTTTCTTAATAGATTTTGGAAGGTGCCTTACCCTTCTTGGTATATATGTAGTATTGCCTATTTAACCCATTCATAATGTGAGTAGGTTTTCTGAACTACCAGCCCTCCTCCTCCCTCTAATCCCTCTGTACCTCATTTGTATAACATAATTACTATTTTTACCTTAACTCTGCCCCACTTTTTCTTTTGAGCTACCCTATTGTTTTTGTCAATCTAAAACATATGGTACACATTTCTCATTAAAAACAGTATAAAGTAATTTGTCTTTGTTGACTTCCTTGAAAATGATTTTTGTTATTGGCTCTTATATGTTAAATTTTCTATTAAATTCAGGTTTACTTGATAGAAAGTCTTAAAAATCTGCAAGTCTGTTGATTATACATTTTTCTCTCATTCAATAGTAAGTGTCTATGGTGGGATTCTTTCTTTGCTAGTTCATTTTTTAAATGAGGTATTAGTTGAAGGCACCTGTAATCATGGAGTGGGTGAATGTTACCTCTAGTTTCACCTCAGCTCTCCCCTCTGATCTAGAACCTCAAATCAAGAGCTTCACCTTCCAGTAAATTCACCCAGAAGCATCCCTGCCCCACTGTCTCTGCACTCCTGGTTTGCTGGTTCCTTCTTGCCCAGGGCCACCTCTCAGCAGCACAGCTGGGTCTGGTGTTCCTGATCAGCTGAGGTTCCCTCAGTCTGCCCCAAAGTTTGACTTTGTCTGAGATCAGTGATTACTATTCCTACATTTTTTCCTAGTAAATTTTAGTCCTAATTTTTATTGTTGCATTTGTGTAAATCTCTGTTTTTCTGTCTTTGCAATTCTGCTTTAATTTTACTCCTTAACTTGCCTTACTATTACTTAATCTTCCCTCTCAATTATGGATCCCTCCCTTATCTTCTGCCTCCACCTTTTACCTCCCTCTAGATCCCATTCTCATTAATCTATACACCTTATCCCACTCCCATTCATTTAAACACCATTCTATACCCCACATTATCCTCTTCTATCCCCCAATTTCTTTTTAGATTTTTGGAGAATGCTATGTACTACTTGGTATGTGTGTATTGTTCTCTCCTTAACCCATTCTTGACATAAGTAGTTTCTCAGAACTACAAGCTCTCCTCTGCCATCTAATTCCTATGTGTTAGTTCTTGCTCTATACCTCATTCTTACAAAAAATTGCTATTTTTACCATTTCCTAGACAGTTTTGCTTTTTAGAGGCAGATCATACTTAGCTCTGCCATAATCTTTCTTTTGGATTACTCAATTAATAATGTCAGTCTTAGATATATGATTTACATTCTCATGTATAAAATTATTTATAAGATTATAATACAAAATTATTTATAAGATTATAATATACAAAATCTTAGAGAAGAAAATAATGCTGCTGGTATTGCTACCATATGGCTTCTGGGTCAGTTCTCATCCCAGTGTCATAGATGATTTTATTGATATCCTAAATTGTCTTTTGCTGAAAAAAGTACGCCTCACCCTGATCTTTTGTTGGCTTTGCTCTTTGAAAACTCAATTTTAAGTATTATTTTAAAGGTTTTTTGGAAGGGAATTTTGGGAGAGCTTAACTACTTTCTCTGCTTCTCCATCTTGACTCCACCACCAGAAATACTATGCTAAACATTATTGTCAAATGAACTTTCATAAAGCACAGCTTTTTTTCATGCTGTTTCTCCATTTCATCAGTCTTCTGTTCTGGCATTAATGGATTCCATCAATTTTGGCTAGATTGGTTGTTGTCCAAAGAGGAGATGATGTATTTACTGGATAGCACTCTGAATGACTTGTGAAATTTCCAAGTTAGGTGTTTATAATTTGGAAAGGCTATAAAAGTCTTCAAGGATACTTCAGTGCTTAATGAAATAAACATAAACTCCTTAATTTGGCATTAAATTCCTTTATGCTATGGTGTGCTTTTCTCTTTTAAGATTTTTATACTAATATTCCCTTAAAGAGATAGGAATATTACTGGTTTCATTAATATAGGGAATTCCCAATTAAGGAAATTACTTCTCTGTAGTTTCAAACCAGCACTTTCTTTCCCTCTTCTTCCTTTCCCTCCTCTTTTTTCTCTTCTTCTGTCCATGTGGGTCCATATCCTTGCATGAGGGTTCTGTGTCCAAAGGAATATAAATTACAAGCCCTCATATTTCTAAAGGTTCATTGGTGTTTGACGGCTAGTTTCTTCTTTATTTTTTCTTCTCTAGTCTATCTTTTTAAAGCTGGGATAATTAACTTTTATCTAAGGTAGTTTTCATTTGCAATTTCAAGAAATATAGCTTTGAAAAACCAGGCTTTGATAAAGTCCCTTGTGATTCAAAAGGTGGTACTTGATGATGGCGTTAAAGCCAAATAACTCTGGCTTTTACTAAATAGACAATAATAGGTCTCTACCCAAGTCTCACTGGCTCATTGTTAGGTTTTTGATGGCTTGGATTTTGATGGTTCTGAGGGAGTGTAAATAGCAATCATTTCTGTTTTGACCAGAAAAATTGAGGGTCTTCCCCTCCCAGATTATTTTATGAAGGCATATTAGATCATCTTTTGCCTCTTTTCATGCCTAGATTTTAATTATTGAATAGATAATTCTAGTCAGAAAAACTGAGACGTGGGAAAAAGCTTAAAAAGACCAAAGTCTCTCACTGCATTCAGGGCTATCACCATTTGTCTTGATTAATGTTTTGCCACTGGACTTCAGTGATTGTGGAAGAGAGAGTAAGAATAATGACTTTACACAGCTCGAACTTAAATATAATTCATTTGTAAATCAAGAAATCATTCTCTTGATGCCATTGGTCCTCTTCCAGAATAAAGGACAAAAAATACCTTCTTTAAATCTTGCAGTCTTAGAGAACTGTCTTGAGCACTGAGAGTTGTACGTGATTTTGTTATGTCTATCCAGATACTGTATATCACAAATAAAACAAACTCAGAGCTTCTTGGCTTCGAGGCCAGCTCTTTATTCACTATTCCATTCTGCTTCTAATATTTTCTTATTTATTCCCCATATGTTCCATATCACTTTCCCTCAAACACATTGCATATTTTTCTTTCTCTTATTCTTTTGCTCATTCCTAAAGAAATTCTTTAGTTCTTGCTTCTAAAATATACTTCATCATGTATACCTGCTGAAATCATACCTATCACTCTTCAAAAAACAATGTCAATAAGTATCTTTCTTTTAGTCCTTCAAATAATTTATTCTTTCATTTCTCTACCCCATTTTATTTTTTAGTGGCACTCATCTCACTCTGCCTTATGTAACAGTTTTTGGTTTTCTTTGTTTTATCTTTTTCATTAGGTAGGAAATTCCTTGGGAATAGGGTTTTGTTTCTCATACATCTTCATTTTCCCTGTGCACTTAGCATAGTATTTTAAATTAATTATATTGGATTAAAAAGTTCATGGTTTGGGGATAATTGTCAACAAAGTTGCCAGACAGAGATACTGGCAAACTAACTGTGAAAAGACATTAAATAAAAACATGGTTTAGCTGTGGAAATGTAATAAGAATTGGAGAAACACTGTGACTGTTTACTACTTATATCTCCATACCATCCAGTGCAATGATAATTTTGTAAATTAGAAAGACTTAGTCAGAGAATGGAACTGATTCCAACTAAATCCTAGGGAATTTCCTGATAGGCACTAAGGTTAAATGATGCTCTTACTTACACACCTAATAAACATGAAATAATTTAAAGTCAGGTATTCTTGATTCCATATTAATTTGACTCTGTTCATGTCATATGCCTCTATTATATATCATATATTATAGTAATTTTCTATATCATGAGATACAAAAAAGTTACTTTATTAAACAATGTATTTTATTGCAACAAGTTCTACAAAGATTTAGTAATAGAACCATAGGATTTAGACAGAAAAAGATAGAATATCTTGATCAATCTTAAATTAAAATATCATGGAATTAAGATCTAGAGATTTTAAGTGATTTCTAATAATATAAGTAATCCTCACAGTAATGACACTATAATAAAGTGGACAGATCATTGGATTAGGTATCTTTGGCTATTTTTATGCCTTAAAGTAATAAAAGTAATAAGAATAAGAATAGTAAGTAATAAATAATAATAAAAAGATAGAGTAATAACAATAATAAAAGCAAATAAAGTAATAAAATCCACCTTGCCTTACTTTCAAAATCCATTGATCAAAAAGCCCTTTGAAAACTATGAAGAGCTTGTAAATATATAGTATGAGACATGACTATTTTCTCTTAATATTTTTTAAAAAATTGAAACAACATATGGATTGTTGGTAAATGGAATTAAAAAAAAACCCTTGTGGTTAAATTAAGTGGAAAAGATCTCACAAAAAAAACAAGCTGAACATAATATTTTGTTGTTGTTACCTTAGGTTGAATTCTAAGTAACTTAACTACACTTAAAAAAAAAGTTGAATTAATTAAAGGAGAAATTCAGAGAGCTCCTGATAAGGAGAAGTTAGAGTTGAGCTAATTTTCCATTCTTCTGGGCCATATGCTCTCAATTTTCTCAGCATCATCTTCAAATTCATCTTTGTAAATTGCTGATAAAACTTCCAGTGAATGATGTATATTTTTTGTCCTTCCTGTTGTTTGTCTTGTAATGATGGTAACTGCCACAGAAATATATAATAGATGGTCTTGACTTTTTTGCATAAAGAAAAGAGTAGAATAGAAATTAGATCAGAACTGAACCAATAGACTCCACAGGTAACAAAAGCTTATGGGCTCCTGGATATGGCACAACATACAGGGAAAGACTCAGAGAATGCTTTCCTTGGTATACTGAAAAACATCGTTATTCCTTTACTTAAGACCTGTTCTACTTCTGGCATTTACTTAGCTAAGTGATATGATGTAAATTATCTGCTATGTACTTCAGTTTTCTTGACTGTATTTGAACTGAACTGAATACTTCTCATTTTTATGAACACTATAGAAATGTGAGTTATTATTGCAAACTTGCTGCTAAATGATTATTAAAACTTTTTCCTGAAAGTCTTATATCCTAATTCTAGCTAGATCTTTTCTTCTACCAGATCACCCTTTATCTTTGTCTATGTGTATTCCCATCCTCTTGCAATCACATATTCTCTTGGGAATCCGCAGGGTCCTCTGCCTCATCAGCCATTGATTTATTATGTGCAGAATTCCTAGTCTAGGAATTCACTCTAAAATTTGAAGAACAGTAATTTATTTGTAATTTACAATTCTAGAAAGTTCCCTGAAGCACTAAGAAATTAAGGGACTTGCCTGGAGTCAGATAGTTAGAATCTGTCATAAATTGGTCTTAAACCCAAGTTTTCTTGATCTTCTAGCCATTATATCACACTTAATCTTTTCCCTAAGGATCCAGAATCAAGCCTATTACTATTACATGTTTATTTTCATTGTTTACAAATACTAAGTGTCTCTCAAAAAAATTATAGGTCACAGCCTACCTAGGATCATTGATTTCATGTCTGAAGTGATTAATATATTGCCAGGAGCATTATGTTTCCAAGGTATTTACTGAATACTTGATGAAATTTATTCTTTCTTACTTTCAATGATAATTTAGTCTTCTAGTCTATTTCTAGAGAATCCATTTGAAGTTCATAACCTGCAACAAATTTCTAAGATCTCTGACACCTGAATTCAAATCTGGTTTCAGGCTCTTAATAGCTGTGTTAATTTGGGCAAGTCACTCAAACTTGTTTGCCTCAGTTTCCTCAATCTATAAAATGATCTGGGGAAGGAAATGGAAAAGCAATCCAGTATTTTTTACCACAAAAATCTCAAATGGAGTCATGAGGAGTCAGACATGACTAAAAAACAATGGAACAACATGTTTTATATATGTCCCCTTGGAATTTCATGTTTTGGAAAGACAGCTAATAATCTTTATCTTGGTACTTGAGAAGTTCCAGAAGACTTCATGATGTCATATTACAAAGTTTAGTTTTACATCAATCTTAGGATTTATGACAAGGAAGTCCAGTGAGTAAAGTACTGTGCCTGGAATTAGGAGTTATAATTTTGCTTTTGTTATTTTCTAAGCATGTTAACTTAACTTGTCTCAATTTCTTCAAATGTAAAATGTTCATATATTACCTATCTCCCAAGATTCTTTCTAGAATTAGAAGAAATATTTAAAGTGTTTACCACAGTGCTTCACACATAGTAACAAATTGTTTCTTCATATGAGAAAAGCTTAGCAAGCAGAAGACTTTGGAAAATTACGGTATAAAAGGAAATATAAAAGGAAACTCCTTGGTACCTGAGGATATGGGGAAAAAATAAATAAAAATCAAGAAGGAGAAGACCTCCATAAAGTCCAGGTGGAACTGGTAACAAATTCTGACTACATCACAACAGTGAAGATCACAATCTATCCATTTTGGTGGACATTTTCTTTCCATGAGTTTCTATAAGTTCAACATCAGGGGTTTCTCTTACTTATACTTGACTAATGATAGGAAAGATAAGCGATATGATTCATCAACATTTATAACACATTTCAGGTGCATTCTGTCACTGGAGTTTCAAAACAATTCTTTGAAATAGATAAAACAGAAATGATCCTCATTTGATAGGTGAGGGAGCTAGGTTGAAGGTGATTAAGTCAGTTACTAGGAATCATTTGGTGAGCTTACACTACAAACATTAACTACACACTATATAAACATTCACAGGGCATTTTAACTCATAATTTAATCACAGGCCTTTTAGACTGTTTGGAAAAACTTACATTCAAACCTTATAAATTATAATAAAATAGCAAAATGAAACTGAAGATGTGATTATTATCTCATTAATAAACACAGAGAAACAAAATGTAAGCTCTTTGACAGCCATTTTTTTCCCTTTCTTTCTCTTTCTTTTTCTTTTTCTTTTTTTTAAATTTTCCCTATATTTGCAGTAGTTAGAACAGGACCTTACATGCTTTAGGTGCTTAGAAGTATTTGTTGGATTGGGCTGTCTTAGATTGGGTTGGAAACAGTTCAAACAGAGAGATACAGACTGACAGACAAAAGCATACAGAGACATATGTCTCTGTATTGTCCATATGGACAAACAGAAATAGAAACTGAAATATATTCTTTCAGGATGGAATTATTCATATTAGCTTTGTTTTGGCCTAATTATACAAGTAATTACAAATCTCCACTTCCTGCTATAGAAATAACATGTAGTCATTTCAAATATTCTTGACTGACTCAAAGTTTAACAGTTTAAGATGTACAGCACTAGTTTCTGTAGGTCCAAATTGGCACACAGGCTTGTGCTTTCAAAATGCAGAAGAACTTTAATTCCCCCAGCCGACCAACTGAAATGATCATGTTCAAGAATCCTTGAGGAAATAGAGAAAACAGGAATCACAAGCATTGTTTCCAAAAGAAGAAAAGATCCTCCTCACTGACTACTCAAGTTTCTCATGCTAACACTGATTATAAACATCAGCACTGGTAAACATAGCAATTTCATGAGAGCTGCGAACATTTATGGGGAAATGAGATCCACTATCACAACTCCATTCTATTAAAATGACTCCTCAGAGACTTTTAAGGATAATTCTTTTGTTGAGCTTTCTTCCTTCCAGCATATCAAAGAGACAGTGGAATTACAAGCTCCAGGAGAGAACTAGAAGAGGTTAAGATGGCATTGCTACTTCCTATTTCATTGCCTTATGCTAAAAATATGCCACTGGAACTGATTAGCTGTGAACCTAACTTCTCTTTGCTTTTTTCCTAATTGAATTAACATATTCTAGAATGAATATTATAAATTCTGTTGTGGAACTGTACATTGTATATTAACACATAATTTAATAATTGCCAAACATTAGAGTAAAGACTTATAATAATGCTAACAAATATACAGGCTGTCCTAAAAGTCTTAGCACAGTTTTAGGTTTTAATAAACTTAAAACTGCTTCATGACTTTTGGCACATTTTTATGTAGCTCTTTAAAATTTCCAATGCCTTTGCATATATTTTCTCATTCAAACCTTATAAAAAACCTATAAGTACTACCAAAATTATTCTCCCCATTTTATAGATGAAGAAACTGAAGCTGAGGAAAATGACTTAGCTAATCAATTTTGAAAGCAGAATTGGATTCCAAATATTTCTGATTCCATTTCTATTCATGAAAAAATCCAATAATTTCTATGGAATAGTCATACTTTCTAGTGAAATGCATAATGGTCATTCTCTGGAGTAATTTTTAAATAAACATTGTATTATGGAATATTAATTTCATACCATTTTCAACTTTTGTGATTTAATATAATGTCATAGCAGAAAGAAAACTTAAAGACCATTAAAGAAAAATGCAAATATTTCTAGCCTTTTAATTGATGAGGTTAAGTAGAATTAAAGTGTAATTATTTCCATTTTATAGATTAAGAAACTGAGACACAGAAAATAGCTAATGTTAGAACCAAAATTTTAATTTATGTCTCTCTTGTTGCAAGTCTAGTGCTTTTTCTCCATTGCTCTTATCTATCTTATCATGATCCTCTTATCTAATCCTCCCTAATAGGATTATATATTTAGATCAGAAAAAGTCATTTAGTCCAAATCCATTAAACTGCAGAGTTGGTTCACTTTGATTTAATGCATTACAGAAGGTGTTATTGCCATCCACTGTGTTAAGTGACAAAGATACAAAAACAGAAATGTAAGTACTCTTTATTCTGAAGGAGATAATTTTCTACTTGTATCCAAGAAATAAAGAACTTAGGATACTCAGTTCAGTGTCTTGCTTAAGGTCTTATAGGTAATAATAATTTTCATTACTAGAATTTAAACTCAGATTTTTGACTTCAAGACAAATTGGCTTTTTCACTGTATGATGCTTGCCTACTTGCTAGGCTGGATTATATGCATAACATACCTGATAAGAGATGTGCACTTTGTACTTGGAATTATTTAGTTATGGAAGATTCACTATTCCCCTTTGGTATTGCATTCAATTTTTTGACATTACAGTTATTAGAAAATTTTCTTATATTAAATTAAAATCTACCTTTATGTGATTTGGGGGACCCATTTGTCACTTTTTTGGCATTTGAACCTTAAAAAAATTCTAATTTACCTTCCATGTGATATCCATTTAGATATTTATAAAAGAGGAATTAATTCCCTTGTCTCTGTTCTCTTAACTCACCCTTACCAGTTTCTTCTACATAAGATTAGGCCCTATCAGCATTTTTTTTTTCCCTGAGGCAACAGGGGTTAAGTGATTTGCCCAGAGTCACACAGCTAGGAAGTGTTAAGTGTCTGAAGTCAAATTTGAATTTAGGTCCTCCAGACTTCAAGTGTGGTACTCTATCCACTATGCTACCTAAATTCCCTCCTATCAGCGTTCTTATATCCATTCTCTGGAATGTACCTTTGTCCTTCCTAAATGTGGTGAGCATAATCACAATTAAAGAAATCCAGGAGGGACACTTTGTCATAGTGGCCTGAGAGAACTGACCTTGGAGTAAAAAGGAATGAAAGGGCTTCAGGTTCTCCATCTAGCACAGATTGGCTCTGTGATCTTGGGTTTATCTTTTGCCTGTCATTTCTCTTTTTTTTGCCGGCTATTCCCCAATACTTTGATAAAGAACAATTACTGATCTGCATTGGGAGAGGGAGACTGATGAAACCATAGGTTTGAATGATAAAATTAACAGAAACAGAAAAAAAATCATTGGAGGCAAACAGATTGCTGTTACTGGCACTAAATAAATATAAATCATTAAATTGTATCTGTTTTAAATAAATAAGTTTAAAAAATGTTTCCTGTTTGAAAGGACATTTTCCTCCATCAAGTAATGACTTGTTCATATTTACATGTTTGACAGTGCTGAGACTGAGAATCTATATTCCTAAATCTTTCTGATGTTCTGTGCAGTAATCTCAAGAAGGATACACACACATAGATATGTGCATATGTACATTATATATAAGATATGAGATGTAGTAAATATGTATATTATACATACGTATGATTTAAAGGTATAATAAGCATGTAACAAAATATAACAGTTCAAATCTGCCTTTGGCACTTACTTTTTAGGTGATCTTGGACAAGTGATTCAAGTCTCCTGACTTTTAGTTGACAAGCTTGTACTTGGTGGCATCTCATATCCCTTCAGACTATGGATTTTTGATCCTAAATTCATAAATTTAAAGCTAGAAGAAACTTAAGTCTTCTAGCCAATTTCTTTATTATTTAAATGAAGAAAGGCTCAGGTAGGTGTCCCAGGTGGAAGAAAAATAATCTGGATTTTAATCTGAGTTGTCTGCCTTCAAATCCAGGATTCTTTTCACTGGGCATAATTAAAATGTTGGATTCTATTTGTGTTTTCATTTCATTTTATAAAACATTACTTTTTTTTCTTTTTTAACAAAGAAAAATATTCTTGAGATGAAAATATTGTATGAAAGTGCTAAATTCTTTAATGATGGCAAGGTGATTTCAAAGGAGAAATGTTCAGTGTTGAGGCAGAATTTATTGCTTTTATGGTCTTTCTTTTTTTTGGCTTATGTTTTTGTTATTTTTAAAATTTATTTTTTTAAATATTTTTCCCTAGTTATATTCAAAACTTTTTTTTTGCATTTGTCTTAAATTTTTTTGAGTCTAGGTTTTCTCCTTTATCCCTATACATAATTAAGAAACAAAGTGTTGAGTTGTGCAAAAGATTTCTCTAAAAGTCAGGTTGTGAAAGAAAACACAAATCTCCCATATTAATGAAAATAAAAATCCTCAAGAAAACTTAAGGGTGAGAGAGAAAGAAAAAGAGAGAGAGACAGACAGACAGACAATGCTTCACTCTCTATTCAGACACAATCAGTTCCTTCTCTGTGTATGGATAGGATTTTTCACCATAAATCCATCAGAGTAGTTGTAGATATTTTGTACTACTGAGAATGTTTGCTTGTGTTTTCAAACTTTGTGTGGTATCATCCTATATAAAATCTAAAACATGCTCTTGATTCAGTTTATTTTCTACCTCCCTCTCTCCCTCCCTCTCTTTTCATTGATATAAGGAGTTTCCCCTGAAGAATGTTATTTATAATTTTTATTCTAATACTAAGATACCTAGTCTGTTATGTTGTTTGATGTTGTTATTTTTTTGCCATGTTATTAGTCTGGTAAAGTCTATGAACTTCTTGGAACAATATTTTTAAGTGTATAAAATAAATTACATGTAATTACAAAGAAAAACAATTTTATGAAATAATTATCAAACATTTTTAAAAAAGATTCATGAACTCCAGCTTAAGAGATCCCTGTCTTAGAGAAACAACTTAGAAAACAGATGTTATGCAACTTTCTCAGGGTTATATAATCAGTATGTAACAGAGACAGACAAGTCTTGAACACTTCTGCCTGGATCTAGGTCAATTCTCTAATCATGTTACACCATTAATCCTCTTATGTGTTAGTCAAGTAAAATGAGGTAATCTAATGTACTATGTAGTGTGGATGGATCTGCCTGACATTATTGCCAGACAGAACTTAGTCCAAATTGTATTACTGAGACATAATAACTGTGTGACTAATTAAGTCACTTAACCTCTATGTACCTAAGACTTAAAAAAACTAAAGTATAAATAAAACTGGTTCTGATTTGAACTCCACACTGAGAGATTACCACATTGATAAAACCACATGCACTTTATGGACTTGAGTAAAGCAGGTACATCTGACATCTCCTTTTTCTTGTGTTATTTGGTACATTGCGTTTCCAACAAATGTGTGTATCTGTGTGTGTGTGTATGTGTGATTTATTTTCATTTGATACTTCCTAGAATTCCTTTAATGATAATTATAGAAGGCTTTATACTGAAAAGAAATATTGTAGAATAGCCTCTTGGGCAGATAGGAAATCAGTAATGGTTTTGATATCCTGGTACGTTTTGCATTTTCTGATTACAACTTTCTAATCAACACTGCACTGTGATCTTAAGTGGGCAATTGATGTGAATTCTCATTTGATATTTTTGTTTAAGCTGAAAAACTTTAGTGGAATTCTCAGGTATTTTTTGCCTGTCATTTTTATTCTTTTGTTTTTTTCCTTAAAAGTTGAAATAGAATTGTTGTTGCATTAATGTTGGTATATGATAAAAATCTGATTTTATTCTGACTTTTTTTAAAATTTAACTTATAGCTGCAGTAGTTGGGTAATTAATACTGGAGAATAGAGTGAACCCTAAGATATAATGGGTGAAGAAACTGCCAAGCCTTCCCAGATTAATCTGATCCCATAGTAATCATTACATTTGTTTTATTCCCTCCAAACTTATGTATTGAATCTGTACTTGATAATTCCACATTTGTTGATGTGTTGATCTGTAATTGCCTTCAAATCATTTTATCTGTATGGTTTAGCTTCCCATCTGAATTGTGAGTTTTTTCAAGATAGGATGGTGGTACCATCTGCTACTTTACTACAGTGGTCTTGAATTCAAATGGGCTATTTGTTTTAAGTTGATGGAACTCATCTATTACTCTCTAAATCATTGTTTCTCTTCACAAAGGCTTGGCAAACGAATTACACGTTCATCTGAGTAAAGGGACAAAGGGCTACAAAAGAAAGCTTGGAATCTGCAAGCTACCCAATTCAGTCCGAGTGCTATCTGTACCTGAGAGCTATACTTTAGTGTCTGGTACAATGCTTTTTGCACAATGGATAGACAGGAATTGCTTGATCACTGATTGATGAAGTATGCAAAAAAGATGTGTGGATTAACCATTTAAATTTGAAGAGTTGTACACATCTCTCTCTCTCTCTCTCAATCTCTCTCAGTCTCTGTGTCTTTCTGTGTCACTCTATTTCTCTATATACACACCATATACCTATATAGATATTAAAAACAAAGAAATGCATTAGCTTTTAAAATTTAAACATGTTTTCTAATATAGTGCTGTAGGTAATGAGTTTTATGATACTACAATCTCCAAAGAATTGAACAAAAGATTTTTCTAAGTGGATAAGCAATGAGAATTACAGGGTAGGTATGAGCAAATGGTAAAACAAGGAATTATAAGGGAAATTTAGTATAAATTATAACAACATCAAAGATATACATAATCACAAAAGAAGATAGATTGGTCATGTGGTAAGATTTTGAAAACAAATAATGGATAGTCTTCATGTACCACATTGGATTGGCCTTCTCTGATTGAGTAATGAAAGGACAAGAACAGAAGATGCTTACAATGGGAAGGCATGAATGATTTACTATTTGTATGAAAGAAAGCAATAAACATAATAATGAGATTTTGAATGAATTTTAATAGCTGAAGAAAAACATGTCCCTATGGTTTCTATTTGAGAATTCTTTCTACTGAACCCCTGATGTTATGACTGAGTAATTAGGGCAAATTTATGTCCAAGGGTCTTAAGAATTTTTGATTACTTCATACCAGGGAAGTATTTTTAAAAGCTCAGTACAATAATAAAAGGCTTTTAGAAGTACTGTACTCATAGGGAAGAAAGTGATCTTAAAACTTTGAGAAAAATGCATAATTTTTAATTTAAATGAAGAGGAAGTATAAAAATTTAAAAATAAAGTCACACTCACAGTAGGATGAACTTAAAGTCATCCTTAGCTACTATATCAGAACAATACTAAATCACTGGATCTTTTGCTGATTGCCATATAAATATGTCTCTGTTCTGACCATAGAAATTCCATTGGATCTTAATTAGTGTATGTCTATTTTTCTGACACTGGAAGGTGACATTTTGTCATGGTCAGTATTTTGTGCAATAGGCCCACTATTCAAGTATTCATTAATACATAATGTAATAGGAATTACAGATATTTTGGGGCATAGGGAGAAATTATCTGCCTTAATAACTCATTTCTGAAATATAGAGAATACCATTTTCTTTTCTTTTCTTTGGCTTAAGAAGACTGATATCTTAGCATTTACCAAATTCAATGCACTATAACTTTCTTATACATATACTATGTGAGAGATGCTATACTAGGTGCTAGGAATATAAGAAGAGATTTTAAGAATTCCCCTGATCTCAGGGTCTTACCTTCTGTTGAAAATATAGGGCATTTACATGAATATGCACATGATTATTTGAGGGGCAAAAAAACACTGACATTTAAAAAGGTGAAGAAAATATTCTAAATGAGAGTCTCAAAAAAACTAAAAAAAGAGCCTTAATGGAAGTTAGGGAGAAAAGAGACTGAAGTAAGCATCAAGTACATTAGATGAAGAGTACATAATTTATAAAAAGATATAGAGATATAAAGTAATAAGTTTGGAAACAGTCTATAGATTAGTTTGCTGGTAAGAAAAGTGTATAAAGAGATATAAAATAAACTTTAAAAATATGCTGGTACTGAATTGTGAAACTCAAATTGAAGAGTTTTTTTTTGTTTGTTTGTTTGTTTGTTTTTTTAAATCTTAGAAATATAAGTAGTCCTAAGGTATTTTTCCTAATCTTATACTTAAAAAAAAAACAAAAACAAAAACAAAAAAACTTTTGCTTTTGTGCAAAGATGATCTTAGAGAAGGAAGAACTAGATGATATAAGTTCAGTAAAGAGGCTTTTATGATAGTCCAAGTGAGGAGTGGAAAAGGCATTAATGGAGCTTGAGGGTTAGTAATTAGAATGATAATAAAGGAAACTTATGCAAGATATTGCTGTGAACTGTGTTCAAATCTGATCTCAGACACAACATTCATAAAAAAACATGAAACAACGAAACTTGGCAACTGGTTGGATATGGGGATGGGGAATGTAAGTGACTAAGAAAAAAGTTGAAGAGGACATCAAAGTGGTGAAGCAATATAACCAAGTGGACACTGCTTTCCAGCAGAAATAGAAAAGACTGAAAGACAGGTAGGTTTAAAATAAGAGGTATTGAGATCCATTTTGGTTGTCCAGGAAGATATTTATTCTGGATACACTATCAGTATGATATGTGCTTTGAGCTGAATTGGAAAGGTGGGTTGAAGTTGCATTTTGAAGGACTTTAAGCCTCAAGATGGATAGTTCATATTTTATCTTGGAGGAAATGGTGCATCACTAAATACACTTAAGAACTAAGGTCATATGATCAGATCTTTACTTTAAGAAAAAATATACTTGGTACCTGAAGTTAATTTGACACCTGGATTTAAAAGGAGAGAAATGGATGAACTACCTGGTGAGAGGTTTGCCCTGAGTTGAGCACTGCCTTGAAAATTATGACAATATGGTAAAATGTAGCATAATATGTGTAATGAAAGGAGTACTGGACTTAGAGTCAAAGGATGTGGGTTAAATCCCAGTTTTGATGTTTATTTTATGACCATAAGTAGAAAACTTAAGCTCTGATTGTCAGTTTTATCAGCTATAAAATGGGAATAAATAATATCAACAAACTACCTCATGACCTCATTTAATGCATCAATAAACATTTTAAAGCGTCTATTATAAGTTTGGATCTTTACTGCTTTGTAAATGCAAAGGTAAAAGATAGGCCTTACTTTCAAGAAACTCACAATCAAATACAATATGCAAACAATTAACTACAAATAAACTATTTTGAAGATAAATAGGGAACAATTAGTAGGAGAAAGGCACAAGCATTAAATAGAATCAAAAAATGATTGGATTTTAGTTGGGATTTCAAGGAAGCCAGGGAAACAAGGAGATAGAAAAAGGGAGGAGTTATTCTCAATTAAATGTATTTTAAATCTTTAAATAACCATGATTTATTATTATCATTATCATTATCTTACTATGGTCCCTTTGGTAATCAATAGTACACATTACCACAACATTCTAAGATAACTACCTTCAGATCAGAGATTCAACCTTGTAGTCATGGAATTAGAGAGAGATAATGCATATAAAGTGGTGTGCCAACTTTAAAGCTTATATAAATGTCAGCTATTATTAGAACAAAGCTAATTTCCCCATATGGAAAATGAGCTCATTAGCACCATGGCCAACTGAGTTATTTAAATGCAGAAAGTAGCTAACAGTAAGAGACTTTAAATTACAAAGTACACAAGTGAAGCACAAATATAAGAATTGTATTTTTTTCCTGGAATTTCTTTTTTTCCCTTTCCTCTTTCCCTCTCTCTTTTCTTTCCTTCCTTTCTTTGTTTTCTTGAATATATATATATATATATATATATATATGTATTTGTGTGTGTGTGTGTGTATGTGTGTGTAGGGCAATGGGCAGTAAGTGCCAATTCACACAGGTAGTGTCAAGTATCAAGGGCTGGATTTGAATTCAGGTCCTCCTGACTCCAAGGCCTGTGCTGTGTGTCCACTGTGCCACTTATCTGGATTTCCAAGTATGGAGGGATCTTTTACTTCCCCATTCTGCCATACTTCATGATTGTGAATCCTTTCCAAAAGATATTAATAATACTAAACCCTTTAAAAACAAACAAATGTATTCAGAGGAAGATATTTTATTATTTTCAAATTTATTTATTCTTTTGATATCTGAATTCTCTCCCTCTATCTGTTATGAAGAGAAAAAATGTGATTTCCATGTGAAATCATGCAAAATATATTTCTATATTAACCATGTTGCAAAAAAATAAAAAAAAAACAAGAAAAATAAAGTAAAAAAAAGTTGTGCTTATCACAAGTCCTCCAGAATTATCTTGTATTAGAATATCTAGGTCATTCACAGTTGGTCACTATTACTGTCTAAAATGTCCTCCTGGTTCTGTTCACTTCACTGGAAGATTTTTTAAAAGGGTACTTCTTTTTCTTTCTTTTTTTTAGTGTTGTACTAAGTATATTCATTTTCAGTACACATTGCTTTATGAATCATGCTGGGAGAGAAAAATCAGAGCAAAAGGGGAAAAAACATGAGAAAAAAAAACAGAAAAAAAAAAAGAAGTGAACATAGTATGTGTTGATCTAAATTCAGTCTCATTAGATCTTTTTTTTATGCAAATGTTATTTTCTGTCCAAAGTCTATTGGGATTACTTTGGATTACCGAACCACTGAGAAGAACCAAGGCTTTCATAGTTGATCATCACACATTTTTGCTCTTATTGTGTACATTGTATTCATGGTTATGTTTGTTTCACTCAGCATCAGTTCATGTACATATTTCCAGGCCTTTCTATAATCAAGTTATTCATTATTTTTTATACAACAGTAATATTCCACTACCTTCATGTTCCACAATTTGTTCAACCATTCCCAAATTGATGAGCATCCGCTCCTTTTCCAATTTTTTGTTACCATTAAAAAAAAAAAGCTTCTACAAATGTTTTTGCACATGTAGGTCCTTTTCCCTACTTTATGATTTCCTTGGGACACAGAATCAGTAATGACAATGCTGGCTCAAAGGGTATGCACAATTTTATAGCTCTTTGGGAATAATTCCAGATTACTCTCCAGAATAGTTGGATCATTTCACAACTCCACCAACAATACATTGTGTACCAGTTTTCCCATTCATCAGTATTTTTTCATGTAAATTTAGTCAATCTGAGAGGTGTGAAGTGGTATCTCAGAGTTGTTTTAATTTGCATTTCTCTAATCAGTGATTTAGAGCATTTTTCATATAATTACAGATGGATTTAATTTCATCATTGAAAATTGTTCATATCCTTTCACTCTATATCAGATGGGGAACTTATAACTTCATGTAATTGTTTTAGAGAAAATAATGTTGAATGTATATCAAACATTTTATATAAATCAAAAATTAATACAATAGGACATGCTTTATTTGATCTGATTTATTGGATTTGGAGCAAATGACTACCAATCACTCATATATTTACTGTTATGTAGCATTCTCTTTTCCTGGGAGCTATCTGGTAATCTTGATCATTGATCAGGTTAGCCTCCACAACTTCCTTAGAGATCCAGAGGGTTTCAGTCTCTTCAAATTCAGGTCATTATCAAATAATTTTTAGTTTACTAAAAGCATGGTAAAATGAAAAGACTGCCAATTTAAGACTTCCAAAATAAAATGAGAAACTGCAAATCCTATATGCCTGTTTCCCCCAAGGTAGACCTTATCTTCCAAAGAGTTGACTTCTACTCTATTCTCCTAAATTAATTTACTTAATTAAAAACTTCTCATCTCTATACACTATAGAGAACATTCACATTAGTTAACTTACAAATTGTTGCTGTAACTTAAAGTTCCCTTTCATTTTTGCTGGTTTAAGTGACATATAATAATTATCACAAATTATACATTCTAAGGGATTTGAAGGCTTCTGTTAAAGCCAAAGCCTGGTCCATGCCTCCCTCCTTTGGAGGATGATGGAGTAGTGAATCTTCCAATTTAATGCCACAAATATTTGGGGAATGATTATCATTATTTCTCTTTGATTATCTGAAGGTAAACATGTAGGTGCATGCATCAAATATGGCTTCTAGAAAGTCATTATCAATATCTACACATTCCTTTTTCTAAAAATACTAAAAATTTAAAAATTGAGGAGATAAATATTGATCTTATGTCATTTTCTCATTGATCCTATTAATACATATTTGATCTTGCTTTGTAACTGCTTTTGTCCTGTAATTGTTTATGACCTGATTCTTTGATTCCAAATTTAGTTCAGAGTTCAGCAGATCTGTTAATGGATTAATTTTTAAAATACAGCATTTCTGCTTTAAGATATTTAACTGACTTTGGAGAATATATGAGAAACCAAGGGAGTTTGGATCTGACGTTTTTGTTCCATCAATCTATCCTTCAAGGATATCTAATTTGCTGTCCAAAAATCTACTCTCAGTCACTGTCTTATACCTGCTAAAAAAAAAAAAAAAGAGTGCTTCCTAGTTTCATGAGAGAATAAAGGGAGTCATTGCTAGCTCCCACTACTATATCTCCAACCAATCATTTTTTTTTCTTTTCTTTGCTAAGGCAATTGGGGTTAAGTGACCTGCCCAGGGTCACACAGCTAGAAAGTGTTAAGTGTCTGAGACCAGATTTGAATTCAGGACCTCCTGACTTCAGGGTTGGTACTCTATCTGTCGTGCCACCTAGCTGACCCAGTGATGTTATTTCTTTTGCCTAACTTGCTCTTAATCCTTGGTGTCATCTTTCCTCTGTTCTTTGTGCTATATTCTCCAAAACCCATATAAGAACTGTCTTCTTGCTTGAGATCTTTCAGTAATGGAGTCAAATCCTGTTTTAACAAATAGCAAGTACCAGCTAAGAAATATTATCTTGCTTGGAAATCAACTGCAATTTATCCTTTTAAAAATCCTTGACAATATGTATATTCACACATGTATATATGAACATACATGCACACATATATATATGTATAATGTGTGGGTACATATGCAAGTCAATATGTATGTTTGTATGTATATGTATATATGTGTCTATTTGCATTTGAATTTTCAATGGTGTCAAACTAAGTAAGAAATGAATCCCTAAAAGCCATTAGGAAAACATAAATTAACATATCTATGTTATATTATACTTCTATTCATTTTTAAAAATATTTCTCAATTACATTTCAAGTTAGTTCTCAATGCAGTGGAAATTTTTTACATGGCCAGTCCCAGCAAGATTCTAATGTATATGTATATATAAATTTAAATTTTCTATTTCCAAGGTTAGCTTTTCCTTTGCCCTTGGAAATAAATGATCCAGAGAGACCCAGAGAACTGCTGATCATTTTGTCATCTGAACAAATATCAAGCAAAATATAAGTACAGGAGATAATTATAAAAATAAGAAATATAAAAGCACAAATGATTATAAAAATGAGTTTTCATAAAAATATGTGAGAATATGGTTGCAAGTTTTAGAAGAATATATAAACAATATCTGTGGAGTGCAGGGCATTGTTTTGTCTATAGTTTTGTCTATAAACATTGAAAAACTACAGTTGTACATGCAAGGTATAGCCTAATCATATTCAGAACAGATAAGCATTCACATATATCTAAATGAAATATAGTAAAGAAATCTATTTTAAAAAAAGAAGGAAGAAGACTAGTTTTTATCTCTTTCTACTAGTGTTGCTTCTTTAGATATAGAAATTATGATGGCAAGTTTAAGATGCGGTATCTTGGATAGGAAAACCTCTGTTGTTGTTTACCTCCAATTTATACTAAACATTTGTCCTTGCATTAGTTACTTAATCTCTCATTCAATAAAACAAACTAGCATAGAATGTGCCAACCTGCTTGGGCTGAGGGTTGTTCCCTGAAAGCTTTCTTCTCTAATGAAGTAGAAAGTCTGGGTGCACTCAACAAATCTTTAATTTAAGGTTGTAGTTCAGGATAAATACAAATCACCAGTTTAAAAAATTAATGGAAAAAAATATTAGAACTAACAATTCAATCATGTCATTTTATAGTTTAGGGAGCTGAAGTTGAGTCAAAAATATTTGTCTAGAATTGCAGCTATGTAATGCATTGGTGATCATACTCTTCAGGCTGGTAGTTTTTTATTTATTTCATTTTTCTCCAAAATTAGGTATATTAAAAGATACAAAGATAAGAAATTAGAGTAGTCACATATATAAATGTGATTTTCTAGAAATCATATGTTGCTAGTTCTTTGGAAAAATTTGACAATTTTTATAGGTTTTTACAAAGGAAAAAAATACTTTCTTTCTCCTAAGACTCTGAGTGTTAGGGCTAGAAATGACCTCAAAGACTAGCCGATCCAATCCTTTCATTATATAAATAAAGAAACAGTTCCAGACAGTTACCACCATAAGTTTACTTTGTGCCCAAGGTCACAAGAGTACTGCATGAAAGGTCA
Source organism: Myrmecobius fasciatus (assembly GCA_023553655.1). Classification (NCBI taxonomy): domain Eukaryota; kingdom Metazoa; phylum Chordata; class Mammalia; order Dasyuromorphia; family Myrmecobiidae; genus Myrmecobius; species Myrmecobius fasciatus. The sequence continues at coordinate 251,565 of JAJPUD010002126.1, read as the reverse complement.
GGGTTTTGAATTCAGGTCTTTTGAATTTGACTCTAAGTGCCTTTTCCATATAATATCCTTTCCCCCCACTCCACCTCACCCCCATAGCCTCATTAAAGTGCATGTGTCCCCATTACTTGTGTAATGTTTCTCAAATTTGGGACATGGGCAATTGAATGACAATGACCTCCAGAAGTACCTTGTCTCTCACTTGTAAACAAATTTCACTTGGACTATTGATTTCCCAATGTCTGGTTTTAAACTGCATAACCAGGATAATTCAACTTACTTCTAAGATATATATTTTTTGGGGGGGTGGCTCTTGGAATGTTCTTGAAGTAGATTTGCTAAATTATATTTTTCTGTTTCAATTGGCCCAATTTTCTAATAGAGCACTCCACAGTGTATTCTGATCCAAGTAACAAACAACAATTTAAATATCAGTGGCAAACTTTACAAAATGTGTCCTGGTAAACAACATGAAGTGCACTTTCATGATAAATTTAAAAAAATAGTTTAACAGGCTATATTTCAGTAGGAAAGACCTGGAGTATTTATATCTTATAGGGTGAGAAGAGTGGACCCTTTAAATAAAATCCCATGAAATGTAGACAGAATACTATGGACACTGGTCTCTATGAAGAGAAATTCCAAGTCCCCTCAGAGAATACTTCTGAAAGACAGTTGTTGCTGGGAAAGTCATCTCAGGGCAGTGAAGAAAGTTCAGGCCTGGGAAAGGCCACACATTATGAGACCACGGTGGGCTGAGGGAAGAAGTTTACCAATTGATAGCTTTCTTTTTTAACTGATTCTTACAAACTGGTTAAACTCAGTTTTCTTATTTCTGAGGTAAGCAGTTTTGCAGTGGGTAGAAGATTGGGCTGCAATCAGGAAGACCTGAGATCAAATCTGGCTTCTGATACTTACTGGGTATGGGGTACTGGGTGGATAAGTTATATAAACTCTGTATTCCTCATTTTCCTCAACTGGGAAGTGAGAATAATACCAACTTCTTATTTTTTCCCCAATAGTATTTTATTTTTCCAAATATCTACAAAGATAGTTTTCAATATTCACCTTTGCAAAACCTTGTATTCCAAATTTTTCTCACTCTCTCCCCTATCCCCATCACAATATTAAAAATGTAATTATATATATGTATGTACATATATATATATATAGTAGATATATATGTATGTGAGCAATATAAAGAAAATTTCTCTGTCACCTAAATGAAAGTGCAAAGATATCCAAAAATGCCATTAGATTAGAGATTTTTATTAGGCACTAGGAATTGTAAAACTGATGAAACCTTTTTACATACTTTTAAACTTTATTTATTTATTTATTTTTCTATAAGATGTAACTCACTGTTCCTTGAAGATTGTCATTGTCTTGGGAAGTAATGTGAGGAGAAGCTGACAGATAATGTTGTGTCAGCTAAAAGTTTTGATGTGACCTCATAAAACCAGAAATAAAAACATGCAAATGCCTCTAACAAATATGCAGGACACAGAATAAAGTCTTTGTGAAACTTGAACATTTATTGTTCATTTAGATATTGATCCTCTAAGGTGTGATTCTGACCTACATTCCAGTATTTTTCCCATCCTATGAAGACCAGTCCAGGAAACAAGCTTTAATTTTTGCATTAAGTAATGTAAGTTAGCTCTAATAAGAGATTTAATGAACTTTAAAATATATTACGAAGGAATGTGCGCCATTTGTTTGTGAAGTTGTTAGAAATTAGTGGTGATGTGGCCTAAATGGTCATCAGATTATCTAACATATTTCAATTTCAAAGATTAGGGAATTGAACCATATGACTTGGAGCCTTTTCCAGATGATGGCTCAAAGATATTCAGGTTGCCAGACCCCAGGCTTCACAGTGCTTGTTTCTAAGCTACCTTACCCCCACTTTGATTTTGTGAGACACGTACGCTCATTGTGTCATCTGCAATGAGTACAGAGATACACTGAAGTGATTCAAAAATTCAGAAGGGAGCCCTTGCTTCTTCAAGAATTTAATAGTGTTTGGAGTACTAATGTAGATGAAAACTCATTTACTTTTCAATTTTTTTTCCTTCTTTTCTGGGCCTTTAATGGAAGAGTTAATGCAAAGAGTTTGGGGATCACTTATCACACATTCTTTCTAAACCCTCCCTTTGGTGATAATCAGCCTAGAAATGTTTATTTTTAATTGTCTTGCTAGCTAGATTTTTTTTAAATGCAATTCTTTCTTTTTAAATGGGCAATTATATTTAAAATACATAAGGGTTTTTATTTGTTGGGGGGAGATATTTTAAAAGATCCTACTGTAATTCTTTTATGCCAAAAAAAAACCCAGAAAGAAAATAATGCTTCCAAACAGATTTTTTTTTGTCAATTAGCATTTCCATACCTTGATCTTGATGTGGTTGATGATGTGGGATTTGACACCAATTAGGTTCATCATGTGAAGAATTCACAATGGTCATGCTTTTTGTCAATATGTAGATTTATTTAGGGAATAGGGATACAACAGACACCAGGAAAGGTAAATATGAAATAGAGTGGGAGAGCCTATTAAAGACAAGTTCCTCAGTGGAACTCATAATTACCCCATGCAGTTGGGATATGCCCTTTGCTGGGAGGCTAAATTCTGAAAGGGACTTAGCACCCTGAAAGAGTTAGCGGTAAGGAGGAGAAATGGGGTTAAAAAGTGTAGTGGAGTTAGGGGAGATACCATGGGGCTTGGTGGGAGGGGAAGGCAAAAGACACTGAGGTAGAGTGCTGTGGTGGACTGACTCAAAGGAAGGCAGCAGCCATGGGATGGCTCATAAGTATATTCTTTAGGGAAAATTTAACTTCAGGGACATGACTGGGATTTCTGACAGCACATAAGCAAGGTAAGACTACCACAGACCTCTACAAAGGGTGGTTCCCAGGAGTTTGACATAACTTGGATTTCAGAATGGACAAACCTCCCCACAGGGTAGGACTATGGATCTAAACTGATTTCTATCCTGGCTTTCTCCATGCCTACCTCATGGATAAATTCCTCTGCTAACCCCACCTAGCAATGAGAACCTCATCAATCTTGCTTAATAGAGGTTACTGAGAGCAAAATGGAAAGAGGACTAGATTTGGATAGAGAAGATCTGGAGTCAAATCCTTACTGTAACACTGAAAAGTCTCTTAATCTCCAGTCTTTCTCAGCTAGTTTTCTCACTTACAAAGTCAATAGGTTGTCCTATATGACTTGTGGAGTCCTTTCTAACTTTATACATATAATCCTATGCATCATTAATTTTTTTCTTGGCTTCTTACAGCAAGCAGCATGAATTTGATATTTAAATTTCAGGCCAGTCCAAATGGCAGTGAATAAATGGGCCCTAACATTAGTTTTTCCTTACAATTTAAAATTAAAGTTAGCTATAGAAAGCAATATTTTTTTTGGCCCTTTTCATCCCAAATTAAAGGTTGACATTTTCCTGCACTAGAACTTCCTGTCATTTAAAAGAAAGAATATTGAATTAGTGGTCAAGTCCTTCCTTACTTTGAGTTGTGTATCATTTCATCAATGCCTAGGAAAGTCACATGCAGGAAAGGATGTAGACATTTTGTTAAATTTTCATATAATATATTATTAATATCTATAGAGGAAAGAGTTATATTTAATTTCTTTATAACACCAAAAGGGGGTGTTCTTTTCAATATCAAATGAATTTATAATACTGCATTAATATTAACATGTAGACTTTCTTGCATATATATTGTTTATATACAACTGTTTACATGTCATTTCACTTATGAGATAATGAGCTCCTTTAAAGCAGGAACTGTTTTTGCTTTTCTTTCTATCCCTTGAAACTGGCACATGGTAATACTTAATAAAGCTTGTTGATTTGATATGTTTTATTACTGCATCCAACCTTGACAATAAATTAACTTTGGTGATCTGCACAATTTCTAGTTCATTTGTGTACTGATTTTCAATTTCATGCCCCTAAAATTTACTTTAATTTTAATTTATATGATATAAGAATGATGTGGATGATTCTTATATTACTTGGAAATAGATATCATCAGCATAGAAAAGGCTCATAGAAAGAAACTGCCCCTTACAATGGTGATATGCAGTTTGTTGTAAAGGATTGTTTAAAGTACTGAGAAGTTTAGTGCTTGCCCAGCTTCACAAAGAGAGAATGTGTCACAAGCAGAATTTATCCCTAGCTTGTCCTAGCTTCAAGGCCAGCCTCTCTATCCACTTTGCTATCTTATCTCTATTGGATTAGATGGTACAGTGAGAAATATGTTTAGTTTAGAGCCAGATGATTTAAATCCTAGTTCTTCACTTACTTTGTATGTCATCTTGGACATATTACTTGAAGTTTTGAAAACTCAACTTATTTATCTGGACTTAATGACCTTACAGACTCCTTATCTTTCTTAGTCTGCATTCCTATTTTGCTATCTCTAGGAGCAAAAATAAATAGAGAGGTAGATATATTGATTGTTAGATGGATGATAGATAGTATATAGGTACATGGTAGACACATAGGTGGTTAAATGGTAGATAAGTGATAGATAAATAGATATTAGAGAAATGAATGATAGGTGCATAGATGGTGAATAGATAGGTGATAAATACATAAATTGTAAATAGAAATAAAACTAAATCTGAAAATTTTTTAAACAAATGTTTATGAGATTTTAAACTTAGAAATGTCAGAAATCAATTGTGTTTATTTTTTTGTACCTAACAAAACACATCACCTCCAATTAGATACTTAATAAATTACTTTTGAATGATTATAATGATGATGAAAATGATGGCAGTGGTGATTATAATAACCATATTTAATTAGATAGGAGAAAAATGCTTATTCTGAAGGTGATGCATCCTTCATGATGTAGATATTACATTCCTTTGTGAAATATCAAACCAAAAAGGTATCTTGATGTCTTGATTTAATACTCAGCTAAAGCAGGGATAATGTATCAAAGAAAGCATGAGAGGAAAATGAAAAGAAATGTTCTTTCCAGCCAAGGAGACCTAAGGCAGCTTTTTCTGATCTTTACAAAATAAGATGAAACTGATAAAGACTGAACGATGGCCAGAACCTTGGCAAAGAAATCCTGTCCCAGGCAGTCTGAAAATATTGACTTAGTTTTGGTCATGAACCTAAAAAGAAGATTGATGAAATGATTGAATTGATTTCCATGTCAGTGTAACTTAATGCTCTTAGTTAGGCAGACACCAAGTAACACTGGATGCATACTTCTACCCTAAACTTGTATGTTTTGAAGTTCTTCAAAAATTAAACCCCAATAACTCTCTTATTTTAATTATCCTTCTTATTCTCATTGTAGTGACCAACTACTTTCTATTTAGGAAAACCTTTGCTGTATTTCTCCATCAAATAAAAGAGAGACTGGAATGTAGGAAGTCACATTCTACTTTTGTACATATATTAATTGCAATTATTCAGTTGTTGCTCAGCTCATTTTCAGTCATGTCCAACTCTTTGTGACCTCATTTGGGATTTTCTTGGCAAAAATACTGGTGTGGTTTGCAATTTCTTTCTAAAATTCAGTTTACACGACCAGCAGGATGGTTTCAGAGAGGCCTGGAGAGACCTGCATAAACTGATGCTAAGTGAAATGAGCAGAACCAGGAGATCAATATACATGGTAACAACAAAACTATACGATGATCAGTTCTGAAGGTCATGGTTCTCTTCAACAATGGGATATTTCAAACCAGCTCCAATTGTTCAGTGATGAAGAAAGTCATATATATATCCAGAGAGAGGGATCTGAATGTGGACCACAACATAACATTTTCATGCTCTCTATTGATGTGTGCTTACATTATGTTTCCCTTCTCAGATTTTTTTTTGTAGATCTGATTTTTCTTGTGCAACTATAATTGTATAAATATGTATACACATTCTATTTGTCAAATATTGTGACATGGTTAACAAGTATTGGACTTCTTGCCATCTAGGGGAGAGGGTGGGAGGTGGGGGGGGGAATTTGTAACAGAAGGCTTTGTAAGGATCAATGTTGAAAAATTACCCATGCATATGTTTTGCAAATAAAAAAGCTTTAATAAAAAATAAATAAAATCCAGTTTATAGATGTGGATCTGAGGCAAACAGGTTAATTGATTTGTTCAGTGTTACATAGCTAATAAGTATCTTAGGACAGATTTGAGCTCGGAAAGAGTCTTCCTCATGCCAGGACCAGTTCTTTGATCTACTGCACCACCTATCTGCCATATTTATTTATTAATTTTCTGCCCTCTATATTTTTATTTATTTTTTTCATCTTTTATTTTCCCCAGTTACATGTAAAAATTAATCTGTTACATGTACATTCATTATTTTTTTTAACATATTTCCTTATTTATCATGTTGGGAAACACAAATCAGAACAAACCGCAAAAGAAAAAAAAAGAAGAAAAACCAAAAAAAATGAACATAGAATGCGTTGATTTGCATTTAGTTTCCATAGTTCTCTCTCTGGATATGGATGCCATTTTCCATCCAAAGTTAATTAGGATAACCTTGGATCAATGAACTCCTGAGAAGAACCAAGTTTGAGAAAAACCAAACCATATTATAAAGTATACTTGATCACTGCATTTGATCTTGCTATTGCTGGGTATGATGTTTTCCTGATTCTAATTCTGCTTGTTTTGCTCTAGCTGTCATATTTATTAATAGAATCAGCTTTTTTGTTGTTGTTGTTCTGTCATTAAATACTTAAGTGAATATGGATGAGCAAATCCTTTCATTTTTTTTTCATTTCCAGTGACCGAGACTCACACACAGCAGGAATGTCTGCTGTACATATACAATTCACTTGGATTCAACCATTAATGAAAAGGCCTATATTATGCACAATGAATTGTACTTTGGGGACATCAAGTTAGAAAAGACATGGATCTTGAGAGATAAAATAAAACCCACACTTAATTGTCAGAAAAGGAGGGTGACAGTCTATAAATAACCTGAATCAACAATTGTTTGCATTAATGTAACATAACTTCATAGGCAGTATAGCTACTATAGCTACGGGAAGAAATATTGAATAGTATCTGCAATTGGAAGGTACAGACAAAATGATGTAATAAATTTGACGAGGAAAAAAAATCACCTAGAACTGTAGCATCATGGAACCTTCTGGTGGAGATACCATCTGAGATGGATTTTGATAGAAGGTAAAAACAGGTGTGAAAAGTGCATTCATGGAGGATAAAAAAAGAAACCCAAACAGAGAGAGCCTTTTTAAAAAGAAAACAGATGAATTAGAGCATCATGAGATGAAGTAAAAGAGAAAGACCTGGATTATAAAGGGCATTGGATTCTAAAATGGGATAAAAGTAATTCATTTCTTAAGCAACAATGTAACCAATGCAACCTTTTCTGTAAAAAGAGTGTTATGATCAGAATAGTAAATTAAGAAAGTTACTTCTGCAATGGTATGGAAGATAGATTAAAATATGAAGAGGGAGAGCAGGAATTCCAATTACAAGCCTATTGAAACTCAAAACAAAAGTTAATAAGGAATGCATTAGTGGTAGGAGGAATATAAAGGAAAGGACAGAGTTGAGAAATGTCACTCTAAGAGGTGTTAAGAGAACAGATTGGATATGAAGGATGAAATGAAAAGAATATTCAGAATGGCTCCATGGCTATAAGCTGGTACAAATTAGAGGATAATACTAACAACAATAGAAAGTGTCAATGAAGGTGAAAGATGGAATTTAAAGATAAGATGAGTTCATCTTTGGAAACTTTGAAAAAAAGCAATAAAAATGAATAAAATTCATTTGGATGAATAAAAAGGCAAACATATCCAAATGAAGTAAAAAAAACGAAAAGAATAGTTTTCACTGTACTAGGTCTTAAAATATAAAGCATTAATTATCAAAATTATATGGTACTGACTAAAAATAGATGTATCAGTAGGAAAGAGTATACATACATTATTTGTTAAAAAATTGTTGGGAAAATTGAAAGCAATCTGGTTGAAATTGGGTATAATAGATTAATATCTTACACTATTTATCAAGAGTAAGTTAAAATAAATAGTAGATCCAGATATAAAGGAAGATATCATAATAAAAGTAGAAGGATATGAAACATATTACCAATGAAACTTTTGGTTAAGAAAAGAATTCATGAATAAATTAGAGTTGGAGGACATTGTGAGATATAAAATGTTGTTAATTTTTTAATTATGATGCTATTTAAATTTTAATGATATTAAATTAAGAAGATTTTGTACAAATAAAATGAATATAGCCAATATTACAAACTAATTAGAAAATTGGGGGAAATTGTATACAATTTCTTGGATAAAAACTTCATATTTCAAATATATATTATACACATACTACATATATACACTGAGACAGAGAGAGCTTTGCCAAATATATAACACAAGTCATTAACCAATTGATAAATGGTTAAAAGTCATGAACAGTTTTTGATGAAGAAAACAAAACTATATATATTTGCATAAATGCTTTGTCATTGTTGATTAGAGAAATGCATATTAAAACAATTTTGCTATATATATATTAATCTAGATTAGCTAAAGTGATAGAAGGTGAAAGTGACAAATGTGGAAAGAGATATGGGGAAATTGTGGCATTCATACACTCTTGGTGGAATTGTGAACTCCAATCATTTTGACAGGTAATCTGGAATTATGCACAAAACATTTTAATATTGTGTGTAACCTTTGACTCAGCAATACCACCATTAAGTCTGCTTCCAAATATGATCATAGAAAAGAAAAAGAACCTAGATGTTCTAAAATATTTATAAGAATTCTCTTTGTGGTGACAAAGAATTGTAAATTGGAGGGATACCCATTAGTTTAGGAATGGCTCAACAAGCTGGGAAAAAATCTTTACAGCCAGTATTTCCAATAAAGGCTTCATTTCTAAATATATAAAGAACTGTGCCAAATTTGTAAGAATACAAGTCATTCCCCAATTGATAAGTGGTCAAAGGGCATGAACAATTTTCAGATGATGAAATTAAAACCATTTATAGTTATATTAAAAATGCTCTAAATCACTATTGATTAGAGAAATGCAAATTAAAACAGTTCTGAGATACCACCTCACTCCTCTCACATTGGCTAAGATGACACAAAAAAGATAATGATAAATGTTTGAGATTATGTGAGAATACTGTTATACTAATGCATTGTTGGTAGAGTTATGAAATGATCCAACAATTCTGGAGAGCAATCTTTAACTATACCCAAAGGCTACAAAACTGCATACCCTTTGATCCAACAGTGACTTTACTGGGCGTACATCCCATGGGAATCATAAAGGAAGGAAAAGGACCTACATGTGCAAAAGTGTTTGTAGCAGCTCTTTTTGTGGTATTCATATTCAAAGCAGCTCTCTTCTCAAAAAAAAAGAAAAAGAAATTGAGGGATGCTCATCAATTGAGAAATGTCAAAATAAACTTTGGCATGTGTTTGTAATGTAATATTATTGTTCTTTGAGAAATGATTAACAGAAAGCTCTTAGAAAAAAAAAAACAACAACAACCTGGAAAGTCCTCCATGAACAAAGTAAAATATGCAGTATTCAAAGTAATAGTTCTGGGATGGTCAACTGTAAATGACTTTGTTATTCTCAATAGTTCAATCATCCACAACTATTCTGAAGGATTTATGATGAAAAATCCTATCTATACCCAGAGAAGTAACTAACTGTCTGAATATAGATGGAAGCATTCTCTCTCTCTCTCTCATTCTCTCTCTCTCTCTCTCTCTCTCTCTCTCTCTCTCTCTCTCTCTCTGTCTTTCTCTCTGTCTCTCTCTGTCTCTCTCTGTCTCTCTCTCTCTCTCTCTCTCTCTGTCTAACTTAATTTAACTTAATTTTTCTTGAGAGTCTATTTTCATTAGGGAGAGAGATTATGTTTTCTTTCACAACTTGACTTTTATGGAAAGGTTTTGTATAACTTCTCATATAGTTTCTTAATTTTGGGTGGGGATAAGAGAATCTAGAACTCAAAAATTTGAAAAACAAATGTTTAAAAATGTTTTGAATGTAATTGGAGAACATATTAAATAAATTGAAGTATTTTGTAAAAAAATATATTGTCCTGGTTGATATTAGAAATGCGTAAAACAATTTGCATGAAATAATGAAAAGTGAAGTGAATACAACCAAGAAAATATCATGTACAACAATGTTTGAAGAAAAATTTTGAACAAATAAGTTATTCTAAGTACTACAAATACTCAAATAAATTATAAAGAACCTATGAAAGAAGATGCTATCCACCTCCAAAAAAAAAGAACTGATAAACAGAAGTACCCATAGTGTGAATTTCTAAATCTGTGTCAAATGGTGTCCTTCTTTAATGTGGGATGGTGAGGAAGGGATGGAGATCAACTGAAATTTAAAATATAACAAAAGAAAATATTTTTTTAAAGAAACTGAGTACTTTGAGGCTCCAACAAGACATCCAGGTAAAAATATCAATCAAATAATTGGAGTTGCAGAATTGGAATTCTGGGAGGAAATAGAATAAATAAATCAATTTAGGATTTATGTGATAACAATGGCCAGTTCTACAAAGAATTCAAGGAGGATGAAAACAGGGGGGAAAAAGTGATTGGATTTATTGATGAGGTCAGTACTTTGAAAGGGTTGCCCAAAGAGTCAATGATAAAAAGGTGGTGAATCTTATGCCTGTCTTTCCATTTTTTCACTTTGCTTATTTTCCTGAGCCTTGAAAGTGACTGTGTGCCTTCCAGAAAGACCTCCTGTTATGACCTTCCTCATGGTCAAACAAGGAAGACAAGGCAGCAAAGCATAATTGGTTACAAAAGTTAGGAAATGTGGAACTTTTGAGTATGAGGAGGAGTTCTATGTTATTCTGAGAGAAACTTGAGGACTATACATTTGCCAAAAGGACAGGAGAGAAGTGGGAAAACATATTATAGCAAGATTAAAGAGAAATAGTTTTAGGATATGAGAGGTATAATTATGTTTGTATGCCAAAGGGAAGTAGCCAGTTCAGAAAAAGAAATTAAAGATGCATGAAATAGAGGATAGTTAATAGATCTTTAGAAAACAGGAGAAAATCAATCTCAGACTAAGAATGAGAACTTAGTTCTTTCAAGGAGTTTTTTCCTACTAGATGGAAAGAATAGGTGAATATTCTTTAGGGAAATAGTACAGGGGAGTTGAGAGAATTTGCAATTTTAACAAAATAGAATGCAAACATCTCCTCAAAGTGGATGGAATGGTAGATGTAGTTAGTGATTTTAGGAGACAAAAGTGCTTGAAACATTTATGGAGAATGTGATGGAAATCAATATAAAAGAAAAAGAAAAATTGATATAAAATAGTGAGGGCCTAATTCAAATTATGTAACAAATGTTTAGAGTGGACCTAATGACATAGTTTCATGATTTTCTCCAGCAGTACTGAAATTCATAGAATAGGAGCAAAAAAAAGGAGGACTTTCCTAAGACTGATTTGCAGCATAATTGAAATTATTTATTTCAACTAAACAAGAAGGAAGGAGGGATGTTATTAAAATTCAAGATCTGGGAGGATTCTGGGAAGCTAGCAGAGTAGATTGGGAAAATTCAGGCTCTCCATTTCCCCCCACAAATAGAATAAATTTGCATCTGAGGACAAAGATAGACTGATAAAAAATTATGAATATTACAATAATTGGACTGCCTGAAAGTTGTGACCAAAAAAGGGGCCTTGACACAATAATGCAAGAAATAATCCAAGAAAATTATCCCCTCCTGTGGATTATTGTGTCAAGGCCCCTTATTTGGTTACAGAACAAGAGGAGAAAATAGAAACAAAAAATCCACTGATCTCCGCCTCAACAAGATCCTTTGTGGAAAACATATAGTAATATTATTGTCAAATTTCAGAACTCCCATATCAAAGAGAAAATTTTTCAAGAAAAGTAAAAATGATTCAAATATGCTGGAGTTATATTAGAATTATAATTGAGTTCAAACTTAATAGAAAAGTTAACATATAGATTCAATATCAAAGATCAATTTCAAGGAGCTTAACATGGACAAATGTATGACATATATTTAAGAATGGCATCATTTCTATGATCAATAGTGATTTGGAACACCTTTTCATATGATGAGATAGTTTTAATTTCTTCATCTGAAAATT
>JAJPUD010002126.1:215782-238999 GCA_023553655.1 Myrmecobius fasciatus | reverse complement strand
TCTCTCTCTCTCTCTCTCTCTCTGTCTAACTTAATTTAACTTAATTTTTCTTGAGAGTCTATTTTCATTAGGGAGAGAGATTATGTTTTCTTTCACAACTTGACTTTTATGGAAAGGTTTTGTATAACTTCTCATATAGTTTCTTAATTTTGGGTGGGGATAAGAGAATCTAGAACTCAAAAATTTGAAAAACAAATGTTTAAAAATGTTTTGAATGTAATTGGAGAACATATTAAATAAATTGAAGTATTTTGTAAAAAAATATATTGTCCTGGTTGATATTAGAAATGCGTAAAACAATTTGCATGAAATAATGAAAAGTGAAGTGAATACAACCAAGAAAATATCATGTACAACAATGTTTGAAGAAAAATTTTGAACAAATAAGTTATTCTAAGTACTACAAATACTCAAATAAATTATAAAGAACCTATGAAAGAAGATGCTATCCACCTCCAAAAAAAAGAACTGATAAACAGAAGTACCCATAGTGTGAATTTCTAAATCTGTGTCAAATGGTGTCCTTCTTTAATGTGGGATGGTGAGGAAGGGATGGAGATCAACTGAAATTTAAAATATAACAAAAGAAAATATTTTTTTAAAGAAACTGAGTACTTTGAGGCTCCAACAAGACATCCAGGTAAAAATATCAATCAAATAATTGGAGTTGCAGAATTGGAATTCTGGGAGGAAATAGAATAAATAAATCAATTTAGGATTTATGTGATAACAATGGCCAGTTCTACAAAGAATTCAAGGAGGATGAAAACAGGGGGGAAAAAGTGATTGGATTTATTGATGAGGTCAGTACTTTGAAAGGGTTGCCCAAAGAGTCAATGATAAAAAGGTGGTGAATCTTATGCCTGTCTTTCCATTTTTTCACTTTGCTTATTTTCCTGAGCCTTGAAAGTGACTGTGTGCCTTCCAGAAAGACCTCCTGTTATGACCTTCCTCATGGTCAAACAAGGAAGACAAGGCAGCAAAGCATAATTGGTTACAAAAGTTAGGAAATGTGGAACTTTTGAGTATGAGGAGGAGTTCTATGTTATTCTGAGAGAAACTTGAGGACTATACATTTGCCAAAAGGACAGGAGAGAAGTGGGAAAACATATTATAGCAAGATTAAAGAGAAATAGTTTTAGGATATGAGAGGTATAATTATGTTTGTATGCCAAAGGGAAGTAGCCAGTTCAGAAAAAGAAATTAAAGATGCATGAAATAGAGGATAGTTAATAGATCTTTAGAAAACAGGAGAAAATCAATCTCAGACTAAGAATGAGAACTTAGTTCTTTCAAGGAGTTTTTTCCTACTAGATGGAAAGAATAGGTGAATATTCTTTAGGGAAATAGTACAGGGGAGTTGAGAGAATTTGCAATTTTAACAAAATAGAATGCAAACATCTCCTCAAAGTGGATGGAATGGTAGATGTAGTTAGTGATTTTAGGAGACAAAAGTGCTTGAAACATTTATGGAGAATGTGATGGAAATCAATATAAAAGAAAAAGAAAAATTGATATAAAATAGTGAGGGCCTAATTCAAATTATGTAACAAATGTTTAGAGTGGACCTAATGACATAGTTTCATGATTTTCTCCAGCAGTACTGAAATTCATAGAATAGGAGCAAAAAAAAGGAGGACTTTCCTAAGACTGATTTGCAGCATAATTGAAATTATTTATTTCAACTAAACAAGAAGGAAGGAGGGATGTTATTAAAATTCAAGATCTGGGAGGATTCTGGGAAGCTAGCAGAGTAGATTGGGAAAATTCAGGCTCTCCATTTCCCCCCACAAATAGAATAAATTTGCATCTGAGGACAAAGATAGACTGATAAAAAATTATGAATATTACAATAATTGGACTGCCTGAAAGTTGTGACCAAAAAAGGGGCCTTGACACAATAATGCAAGAAATAATCCAAGAAAATTATCCCCTCCTGTGGATTATTGTGTCAAGGCCCCTTATTTGGTTACAGAACAAGAGGAGAAAATAGAAACAAAAAATCCACTGATCTCCGCCTCAACAAGATCCTTTGTGGAAAACATATAGTAATATTATTGTCAAATTTCAGAACTCCCATATCAAAGAGAAAATTTTTCAAGAAAAGTAAAAATGATTCAAATATGCTGGAGTTATATTAGAATTATAATTGAGTTCAAACTTAATAGAAAAGTTAACATATAGATTCAATATCAAAGATCAATTTCAAGGAGCTTAACATGGACAAATGTATGACATATATTTAAGAATGGCATCATTTCTATGATCAATAGTGATTTGGAACACCTTTTCATATGATGAGATAGTTTTAATTTCTTCATCTGAAAATTGTCTGTTCACATCTTTTGACTATTTATCAATTGGAGAATGGCTTGAATTCTTATAAATTTGAATCATTTCTCTATATATTTTATAAATGACACCTTTATCAGAACCCTTAAATGTAAAAATGAGTTCCCAGTTTATTGCTTCCCTCTTAAACTTGTCTACATTAGTTTTTTTTGTACAAAAACTTTTTAACTTAATATAATCAGAATTATCTATCTGATGTTCAATGAAGCATTCCAGTTCTTCTTTGGACACAAATTCCTTCCTTCTCCACTTGTCTGAGAGATAAACTATCCTATGTTCCTCTAATTTGTTTATAATATCACTCTATATCTAAATCATGAACCCATTTAGACCTTATCTTGGTATGTGGTATTAGGTGTGGGTCAAGCCCTAATTTCTTCCATACTGGTTTTCAATTTTCCCAGCAATTTTTGTCAAATAGTGAGCTCTTATCCGAAAATCCAGGGTCTTTGGGTTTGTCAAACACTAGAGATATAGTTATTGCCTATTTTGTCCTGTTATCCTATCCTATTTCACTGATCGACTACTCTATTTCTTAGCCAGTACCAAATGGTATTGATGACTGCTGCTTTATAATATAGTTTTAGATCTGGCCCAGCTAGGCCACCTTCATCAGCATTTTTTTTTTTATTAATTCCCTTGAAATTCTTGACCTTTTGTTCTTCCAGATGAACTTTGCTACTATTTTTTTTCTAAATCTGCAAAATTATTTCTTGGGAGTTTGATTGGTATGTCACATACATAGATTAATTTAGGTAGTATTGTCATTTTTATTGTATTTGCTCGGCCTACCCATGAGCATTTGATATTTTTCCAACTGATTAGGTCTGACTTTATTCATGTGAAAAGTGTTTTGTAGTTTTGTTCTTATACTTCCTGACTTTCCCTTGACAGATAGACTCCCAAATATTTTGTACTATTGACAGTTATTTTGAATGGAATTTCTTTTTGTATCTCTCGTTGCTGGACTTTTTGGGTAATATGTAAAAATGCTGATGATTTATGTGGATTTATTTTGTATCCTGCAACTTTGCTAATGTTGTGAATTGTTACTAGTAATTTTTTAGTTGAGTCTCTAGGGTTCTCTAAGTATACCATCTGCAAAGAATGATAATTTGCTGTCCTCATGACCTACTCTAATTACTTTAATCTTTAATCACAACATAACATTTTCATGTTTTCTGTTGATATTAGCTTGCATTTTGTTTTCCTTCTCAGGTTTTTATTTTCTTGTAGATTTGATTTTTATTGTACAGCAAGATAACTATAAATATGCATACATATATTCGATTTGTCATATATTTTATTTATTTATTTATTTTTTCTGAGACAATTGGGGTTAAGTGACTTGCCCAGGGTCACACAGCTAGTAAGTGTTAAGTGTCAGAGATCAGAATTGAAATCAGGTCTTCCTGACTTCAGGGCTGGTACTCTATCCACTGCACCAACTAACTACCCCATTTGTCATATATTTTAACATAATTAACATTTTTTAGATTACCTATCATCTAGGGGAGGGGGTGGACAGAAGTAGAGAAAAATTTGGAACAGAAGGCTTTTCAAGGTTCAATGTTGAAAAATTATCCATGCATACGTTTAGTAAATAAATAAAACTTTAATAAAAAAAAGAATATCAACAATAGGGCAGGTCAAAAGAAAGATTGGGGCAAAGTTAAGGTAAAAATAACAATTATGTCAGGTGAAGAGGAATAATGGGCATAGAGGCATTAGAGGGGAAGGAGAGCTCGTAGTTCTGAAACCTATTTACTTCATGGATGAATTAAATAGACAACACTACATATATACCATGAAGGGTATGGCTCTTACAAAATCTATAGAGAAATAAGAGGGGAGGGATGGATGGAGGAGAAAGCAAAGGGTGATAGAATGAGACAAGAAAGGGATCCATTGGTGGGGAGAAGGTAAATAATAACAAGGCAAATTAAGGAACAGAATTAAAGCAGAATCAGCAGAGATAGGAAAGATATGTCTGTGTATATGTAAGGGGGGGTGATAGATAAAGTGGTATATCTATGTATGTGTATATATATACCTATATATGTATACATAAATATAATCTTCCTTAACTATAGCTTGCTTATGGGTTGGGATGAAAGTAGGAAAAGAATTCAGTAAAAAGGTGCACATCAGGGAACAAAAGAACAATTTACAAGGAAATCAAGAAAAGATGGACATTCATGAATATAATTTCTACTAATAGATAGATAGATAGATAGATAGATAGATAGATAGAAGATAGTTATGCTTTCTTGAACTGGCATTTCTTGTTATATATTTTGAATCCTCCCTGGTGTTCTGCTGGGCATATGGCAATGTTCTTTTTTTGTTTGTTTGTTTTATTTTGTCATGTATTACTTTTCTGTTTTTTCTTATTCTGTTTCTTTAATAAACTGAAAAATAAAATAAAAGCAAAATATAAAAAAGAAAAATTTTCATGAATGCAATTGAACATGGGAGAAGATTCAAAATATGAAGTAATAAATTTCCATTTCACAAAAGCATTTATAATATTATGCATTATAAAATAATTGGTTTTAATTTTATATCATATCATTTTAACATTTTTTATTCTTGTTTATAGTAGTAAATTTTATCATTATGTTAATAAGTTAGTGGTCTAAGTGCATTTATACAGCTAACTCAGGAATGATTTATTTCCAAGAAAATATACATGGTTTTTTCCCCCTAAGAAAAATTCATGATCTTTGATTGAACATTGTATGTGTGAGAAAGAGAGGCCAGAATATTTGAAAAATGGCAAGACACCATCTGTACTACTTACCTAAGGAACTTTTAACTTTTGATTTCTCTTGGCCTTTTCTCATCCGTCACTATTTCCTTTTGAATGATCTTCCACCCTCATTCTTTGAGAATTGTGGAATTCTACAGCTAAAAGTCATAAACTTATAATAAGGACAGTCAAAATGCACTATGTGGCAAAAACATATGCACCTATGGGAAAATTCCTAAACCTAAAGATGTAAGCATATTGAAAAGCATTTGGGTGGTGATAAATTGAGAGAGGTACAAATTTTATCATTGTGATTCTATACCACAGATCATCCATTGAGATAAAAAATGTTTTTCTTGATGATGGCAAAGAATTGGAAATTGAGGAGATGTGTGATAATCCCTATGATAAACTTAGCTCTTCTCAGCAATACAATGATCCAAGACAATTCCAAAAGACTCATGATGGGAAATGCCATGCACATTTAGAACTATGGAGTCTGAAGGCATATTTAAGCACATTATTTTCACTTTTCTTTTCTTGTGGCTTTTTGCTTTTTTTCTGATTCATTTTCACAATATGATTAATGTGGAAATTTGTTTAACATTATTGTACATGTATAGCCAATATCAGATTGGTTGTTGTCTTGGAGGTGGGAAAGAAAGGAAAGGAGGGAAAGAGGGAGAAAATTTTGGAGCTTTTTAAAATGAATGTTGAAAACTATCCATACATGTCATTAGAAAAATACATATAAGTGGGAAAAGATTAAAAAATGTAAGTTTTATAATTTGCTAGAAGTTATGTTGTATATGTGAGAGGGAAATATTATTGGAATATATGTGTAAATATGTAAGTGTATGTATGTGTGTATGCATGTAGATCTTTAAGGCTTGCAAAAGGTCTTAAGCTGCTTTAGAAGAATCATAAGAAAAAATCTAGAATATATTAAATGCTGATCTTCAGCCTTCTAATATTATATGTATATATTTAAACTAAGTACATGCTGACTCTTCTTCAAATTAACAAGCCAGGTTGGTTTCAAGTCCTAGTATCTGAGTTTGGATGGGTCAGAAAAAATCCCTCCCCCCCATTCCAATGCCATCTGTGTTATGGGGTTTGTTTTAGTCACCTATTTTTCAATATGTTTGCTGGTCTGTCAACTGCCAATTAATTATAAAAATCTAACTTGTTGTGAGAGCTTAGCATCTTGGAAGGTAAAGTTCATGATTCCGAATATCATGGGCTTGATTATGACCCATTTATAAACAATTTCTGGGATATCCTTTTTAAATGGATATTCTCTTCAAGATATACTAATGAAATATTTGGGTCTCCTAGCTAGAAAACTTTGGAAGAATGAAAAAAAGTCACATATATTGAGTTAAGATAGTAATCCTTTAGAATTTTATTCATAAGGTAGACGTATTATTAACCCAATTTTACAGATGAGGCAAGATTGTTAAGACTTAATGACCTTAGTTACACTGTAGTGGTAAAAAGAGAGTATGTGGAGTGGACACCACCATTTTTGGAATTCTTATAGCTATATAGTACATTTGGAGTCTGTTCTTCTTTATTTAAAGTTTTCCAAACATTTAAAGTATATTATTAGCCAATTTCATCATTATAGCAATTCATTGAGTTAGTTGTTTTAATTATTCAAATTTTAAGAATGAAGAAACTGAAGGTCAGAGAGTTCAGGTAACTTAACTAGTCACACAGCTAGTATAAGAGACAGAGCATAAAATCAGATCCACCTGACTCTATGTCTAGTATTCTTCCCATTATAGTATAGGGCCTCTAGTTAATCTATATTTCAGAAGTTAGAAATTCAGTTCTTAAAAGAACAATGCCAAGTTACCAAACATTTGAAATACTAACTTGGTGGCTTGATATTTCATAATGAATCATTAATCTTTTATTAATTATGTACTCTCTACTAAGAACTGCCCCATCCAAGAGATACAAAAACAAAACAAAACAAAACAAAAAGGACAGTACTTGATTTCAAAGTGCTAGAATTCTATTGGAGATGGAAAGATATATGTAAGCACATGTGTCTATTAATCTATCTATCTATCTGTCTGTCTGCCTCTGTCTGTCTATCTGTGTGTATGTGTATGTACACACATCATATGTATATACATGTATATACATATATAAGCATATATATGTAGAGAGAGAGCATATTTAAATACATATTTGGGAAAGGTGAGGCTGGGTGATCAGGAAAATTTCATGTGGAAAGTGGCATGTTTAGTGTTGGTAAATGCTGTAGAAAAATTGAAAGAAATGAGGACAAAATATCTTTGGATGATCCCTAAGGAGAGAACAGAGGGGATTTTGCAGAAAAAAAATCAGTTAAATGTTGGGAATGAGCCAAATTATAAGAAGTTGAGAAGTAAATGAGTGAATAGAGGATGTAGACAGAATCAACAGATGTAAAATAAAAAATTCTAGGCTTTTTAGTAAAAGGATATTGTAAGGTAGTTTATGTGTTCAAAATAAGTTATTTTTTCAGAATGATAGATTTTTAGGCAGCAGGGAAAAAAAGCACTAGATAAGGTGATAAAGAAATGTAGGGAGGGGTTTTATTAAAAAGTAAATATTTTGGAGGAGTTAAGAGGGACTCTAATCAAAGCAATGAGAAAAAAGAATTGCCCATCTTTACTTAAAGATTGAGCACTGGGAGAAGATGAAATAGGATGATGCTGGTTTACTATGTGAAATTAGAGAGAAGAAAGAGGTTATAAAAGATCTTTCATTTTATTTTTTTATTTTTTTACTCATCAGGTAATATTTATTTTTTTAATTTTTATTTGCAAAACATACATATGGGTAATTCTTCAACATTAACCATTACAAAGCTTTCTGTTACAAATTTTTCCTTTCTACTCCCCACCCCTTCCCTGGATGGCAGGATATCTACTACATGTTAATTATGTTAAAATACTTGACAGATCGAATATATGTATACATATTTCCACACTTATCATTGTTGTGCAAGAAAAATCATATCTACAAGAAAGAAATATCAGATAAAGGAAACACAATGTAAGCAAACATAAATTGAGAGTATGAAAATGTTATGTTGTGGTCCACATTGAACATCCCTCTCTCTGGGTGTATATGGCTTTCTTCAGTGAACAATTGGAAGTGGTTTGAAACATTTCATTGTTGAAGAGAGCCATGTCCATCAGAATTGGTCATCATATAGTTGTCTTGTTGCTGTGTATAATGATCTCCTGGTTCTGCTCATTTCACTCAGCATCGTTCACGTAAATTTCTACAGGCCTCTCTGAAATCGTCCTGCTGGTCATTTCTTACAGAACAATAATATTCCATAACATTCATATACCATAATTTATTCAGCCACTCTCCAATTGATGGGCATCCATTCAGTTTCCAGTTTCTAGCCACTACAAAAAGGGCTGCCACAAACATTCTTGCACACGTGGGGGCCCTTTCCTTTCTTTATTATTTCTTTGGGATATGAGCCCAATAGAAATGCTGCTGGGTCAAAGGGAATGCACAGTTTGATAACTTTTTGAGCATAGCTCCAAATTGCTCTCCAGAATGGCTGGATCCATTCACAGCTCCACCAACAATGCAGATCTTTCATTTTAAAAGAAATAGGAGGTGAGGTCTCCTGTGAGTTAGAGTAGAAATGTTGAACAGGTATCTTAAAAAGAGAGTAAGACTGGGCATGCTGGCATATTTTATAATCCTTTCTACTGGGAAAGTTTAGGCAAGTGTATAGCTCAACCTCTGCAAAGCCAGTTCACTGAATGTCTTAAATCAGGTAACAGTATGGAAGGTTCTTGGTTGAAAAAGCAGCTAGATTGCTTATGGAGAATAAAACTGACCAAGATGGAAATAGATGAATTCAAGATTTCTTGATATGAGTGCTCACTACACTTTTATCCTAGGAGAAATTGGAAGACTCAGTCTTTTTAAAAAATAGAAGAAATAGAGAAGAGAAAAAGTTTGGAAAGGTTGCTTTATTGAGTTAGATAAGAAGTGATCAGAAAACAGCAAAAGGATGTGTGTACCAATAAGGATCATTTGAAATAGAATAACACATTTGTAATGGTTCTAGACAAGAATGTGTGACTTCCTCCAGTTGCAATCCAGAATATAGGAGTATGAGCGGAGAAGGAAAGTAGTGACAGTCATCCAGTGTTAGAATTTGGATATGTAGGAATGTTGCTAGAACAATGAGGTAAAGAATTCAAATATGCAGAACAAAATTGAAATAATTAGATGCTAAAGAATCAAAACTTTGAAGAGATGAAAGTGAGACCAGAAATTGAATGAAGGTCTATAAAAGCAGGGAAGCAGAGTATATAATTGAAGCTTACCATGTTGATGGAAAATAGACATTGGAAGGATTTGGTCAGATAAGCAATTTTGAAGTGGGTTGAGGAGTTGGAACTCTTTTGTTCATGGTGATGAAATCATGGATTTTTTTATTCCTAGGTATAGCTGAGGTGGAGTAAATTTTCACATTATGGAAGTAAGGAAATTGAGAAGCAAGTAAGCTTGATAGATTATCAATGTGGTAGAGAGAAATATTTCAGGCCAGGAACAGAACTTTTAAATTTTTTTCAATAATAATTTTTCAAATACGTGCAAAAATAATTTTCAGCATTCATTTTTGTAAAACTTTGTGCCAAATTTTTCTCCCTCCTTCCCTTCTATTACCCCCTCTCTGAGACAAGTAATCTGATATAGGTTAAATATGTGCAATTATTTTTAACATATTTTTATATTTGTCATATTGTGTAAGAAAAAACAAAAGGGGGAAATATGAGAAAGAACAAAATAATCAAAAAAGTTAAAAATACTGTACTTTGATCTATATTAAATCTCCATAGTTCTCTCTGTGGATATGGATGGCATTTTCCACCCCAAGGTATTGGAATTTCCTGAAGCACTTCATTGTTGAGAAGAGCTAAGTTCATCATAGTTAATCATCACATAATCTTGTTGTTACTGTATACAATGTTTTCTTGGTTTTACGCATTTCACTCAACATTAGTTCATGTAAGTCTTTCCAGGCTTTTCTGAAACCAGTTCCTCATTTTTCTTATAGAATAATAATATTTCATTACATTCATATATCATGACTTTTTCAATCATTCCCCAATTAATGGGTATTCACTCAATTTCCAAAGATTGTTAGATTCTTGGGATCTGAATTGGAGAGACTGACTTATCTATGAAGTAAACTTTAAAGGAAAGATTGTTGAATGAAGATGGCAGATGGAATATCCATGATTCATAAATATATGGAAATAAAAAATGGACACACAAATATTGACATGAATAAATAAGTGGACAATGCAGAGAGACAAAAATATTATTAGCATTCCCAGAAATTCATTTTTAAGTGTCAATACTTACACATTTTTGTTTAAAGTGCACCACTGGCATATCTCTATGAAATATCCTTTAATTTTTTTATTTTCCATTTTTTATTTTGTTCCCTCCATCAGCTAACTCTTCTTTGACTACTTTTTGTTTTGAAATATTTTCTGAACCTTATTTAATTGGATACAGTGTATTTACAGAAGTGATACTTTTAGAGAGAAGTGGCATTGGGTTGCCTATATTTTAAGAGATTGGTGTAGCTATCATTCCTTTATCTCATCTAATATTTATAGATTGTTTTATTCAATAAGGAATGCATTATCACTGATCACATGTCATTTCAATTTTGACAGGAGAAGACCAATAAGGATGATTAAGTGCTGGTCAGCGATTTTGTTTCTTGGATTCATTTTTCTGAAAGCAGAAGGAAGGCCAACCAAAGAAGGAGGATATGGTCTAAAATCCTTTCAGCCACTAGTAAGATTGAGACACAAGGTACTAATCATATTTTGTATCTATTTTTGTTGCTAATCACTTAAGTGCTAGTAAATTTAGGAGTTTGCATTATTATGCACTTAGGGACAATCATTTCAGAATAACTTTCTTGGATACATTTCACCATGAAAGTTGTAGATTTTAAAAGAATAAAACAGTGAAGGCATCATATAAATTCTAGTCTATGCACAGCATCTTTAAAATTATTTATAGAGTAAAAGGAATGTCACTTTTAATTCTAATCAAACTTAGAGATAGCTCAATTAAAATTATTTTCATCTCATTGCTAGAAAGATACAACATTCATTTGGCATTGTGTATATGTGGCCTGGGAAATTTTAGTTTAATTTGTTTAGATATTTTTTAAAAAATAGAAAATAACATATTTATTGAGTGTGGATTAAAAACCGTGAATAGTAATAAAAGGGGCTTGGTTTCCACTATCATTTCTCCTTCTTACAAACTCAAAATCCTTGAGAAAGGTACTTACCTCCTCCATATTTCACTTTCTCTATTTGTAAAGTGAAGGCACTGGACTATTGTATTATTTCTAATGTCTATTATAATATCATTATTAGAACCTTATAGAAACAGAGGCATAGCCTGAGTGACTTCTTGAAATATTTTCCATTGCCTTGGTGAAATACTATAATAATGTTCCTCTGAATTTGTTCTTTTAAAATATGGCACACATTAAAACTAGTTCTTGGTGACTGATGATATTAACATTTTTCTGATGACAAGGAAAATAATGGTAATAAGAATTAAGCTTAACATTTACTCAGAACTAGATTTTATATATTTATGAAAAATAAAATATGGTTGATCTTGGGATAAATATTATACTTCCTCATTTCACAGAGGGGAAGAATTACCATTCTCTATGACTTCTGTCATGCCATTGGGCAAGAATCATAAATGGCTGCCTCAGCACATTTATTTTTATTAATGGAATTACAACATTTTCAAAAACATCAATTTCTTCTATGAAATACATTTCACCATCATTTTGAATTTCTTCATTGTTACATGATAATACTTTGGAATTGGTAGAAATCCACATTATTTTGAACCTGGAGAGATAATAAAAAGCAATAGAACATTAGGTTTAATTTTTACTAATCTTAAAAATTATCTCTTTTCTGAAAAATCTTAATAACATTAAATCAGAAAAATGACTTTTCATCTTGCTAATTATTAACTGGTATCTACATCTTTTCAGATCAAAGATTCTTATATGAACAGGGATTGATCCTAAATTATTTAAGAAATGGTTAGTAAAGATCTCAAAAAGAGAATCTTGAACACAAAAGGCAACATGGGTTCATCAATAGATTCTATAAGACTAACCTTATTTATGATTTTGAAATGTTTACTAATCTGGTCGCGCTAGGAAATATTGTAAATATGGATTATTTGGATTGCAACAAAGTATTTGACAGTCTCTTGTGTGGATGAGTATATAGATAAGATGATGGCAATATAGGATAGAAATTATATTTTATGTACTTTCAGAACTGGCTATATAGTCAGACCCAAAGATTAGAGTTTTGGTCAATTTTTATCTGACTGGAAGGAAGGCAGAAATAGCATTGATATCAAACTTAAAAATGACAAAAAA
The DNA here is from genome assembly GCA_023553655.1 of Myrmecobius fasciatus. Taxonomy (NCBI): domain Eukaryota; kingdom Metazoa; phylum Chordata; class Mammalia; order Dasyuromorphia; family Myrmecobiidae; genus Myrmecobius; species Myrmecobius fasciatus. The sequence goes on along the minus strand of JAJPUD010002126.1, from coordinate 226,406 downwards.
TTATGAGAAATAATTAACATGTTTGATGAGGGAATCATGTACTATAAATAACTGGAAAAATTAAAGCAGAAATGTTGAAAATTTGTCACAATAAATAAAAAGTATCAGCATTTTAAAATGTTTCAGCATTTTAAAATTTGACTTCACAAGTACAAGATAGAAGGGATTATTTTCAGGGATGCAGTGGAACCATCTTGAAATGATTTTAGAGAACTGATAATTAAATTTTTAGTGTCAGCATTTTCCTCTTTGGAAACCAAAAAAACACCATAAATGTAGGATTAGTTTCTATATTTATTTTTAAATTCAAACCTAAGAAAATGATGGAAAAAATGTTAATAATTCAGATTAAACAAAAATTTGTCATACATACTTTCTTCTTCTTCTGGAAGTTATTAATAATCATGCTTCTGTTTTTCTGAAAAAGCGTTGGGGGTTTTAGTGGACTCCAATTTCAATTTGCATGAACAAGGTGTTATGACTTCAAGGAAAGCTAATGTAATATTAAACTGTATGGACAGGTAGCATCCAGGAATAAGGAGACAATGATCCTGCTGTTGCCAGCCTTGGTGAGGTTTCATCTAGCTTTCTTTTAGTTTCACATTTTAGAAAGGACAATAATGAGTTTGAGAGAATTCAAAGGTGACCAGGATGATAAGGGACAGAAAATTTGTATCATTTGAGAATCAGCTAAAAGAAATGGTGATATTTGATTTGGAGAAGTGAAAACTCAGGGTGGAAAGGATGCATGATAATTATATTTTTATTATACATATTTAAATTTGAAGGGGATTTGACTTGTTCTATTTTCTTAACCCAAGAGGGAAAAAATATGAGCAGTATGTAGGAGTTTCCAATAGATAAATTTTAGTTTAATAGAAGGGAAAGAAATTTTAAAAAGTGACCATAAAATTAAAGCTGTAGAATGGGTTACTTTGAATTCTAATGATTTTTCTCTTACCTCAGTAATTAAAACAAAGAATAAGTATTTACTTGCTGGTTGTATCATAAAGAAAATCATCTTTCTACTACTATTTACATTTCATGAAGCCTTTTCCTATTCTGAAATTCTATGATTCTGTGGTAAACAATATTTGAGACACTGCAAATTAGCTTCATGTAGAAAGTGGTGCATGAGACAAGTCTTGAAGAGAACTAAGTTTTCTAAGGGACTGAAGGGAAGAGGCTTTCATGGACAAAAAACCAAAGGGTCTGTTTATAAATCGCTTTTCTTTTGGGATTGTTTCTAGTTTGCATTCCTTATTAGGTTGATAATTTATTAATGTTGAACTTCTCCCCTGAAATACCTGTGGGTTCCTTGGTCTTTATAAAGAGAATTCTGCTGACAAAGCTGGTCTTCCCCTAATATTCCCTCCCACCCCGATATTTCTACCACAAGTCAACACACATCCACAGAGGAATGTGGTAGAAACATTTGAGTAAACACTTCCTTTTTCTCTGACAGATATTTTGCACTGAGAATGGTAGTCGGAGCAAAAAAAAAATGGCAGAATAACAGCCAAAATATATGGAGTGGACACAAAGTTGGCATGTAAAAAAAGCACATATACAAGATTTGACATATTCTTATCTCATTAATGCATACTCAGAAAAAATGAAGCTTAGATTCTTGAATGCTTTGCTAATATATTTAGTCATCTCTTTAAATTAGAGTGGGCTTTATAAACAAAGTTGAATGGAATAGTGATTAAAGAGCAAACCTTGGAATCAGCAGGTTCTGGGTTTGAGTCTCCCTTTTGATAATGATTTTGTGTCTTCAAATGGGTCACTTAACCTTTCAGCATTGTAGGTAATTTCCTAAGATTATAACTACTGAGAATGTGTAATGGTGGAGGGAGATTATAATGATGATGAAAGCCAAGACTTACCTCTCATTTTAAGATTTACAAAACACTTTCTATATATTATTTCACATTATCATCACAATAGCATTGTGAGGTAGCTGTTAGTATTATTCCTATTTTAGATGTGAGGAAACAGAGGCTAAGAGAGATTGGCTCAGGATGATACTTCTTATAAGTTTAAGAGGCATGATTTAAATTCAAGACTTCCTGACTCCAAACCCAAATCCACCCTTTAACCTAAATTCCAAAGAAAATCACAGGGTCAGCCTCTATCTTATATACTTTTTAATATGATAACTTCCTATGGTTAACAAAATAAAATGAAATAAGGGAAGCGTCAAAATTTCTCCCAGATTATCAAGATAATACCCCACCACCTGATTTTTCTTTTGATCCCTTTGAGAGTGAAGGCAATGGAGTAGTACATTGAAGATTTATGGGTATAAAAATGATTCTTTATCTTTCTAAGTTTCCTTATTAAAATATGATCAAGACATATGAAACAATTTTCAAGAAGATTCTCTTTGAGCTATTTTTTTCTCAGCATTTGTAAAAAATACAACACAGTGTTTCTTAATGTTATTGATGCTAATTAAAAAAAATGGGTAAAAACCAATCCAAGGAAAGGAGGCCTGACTAGGATCATGGAGAGCCCCTTACTTCCTCAAGGATTTTGTGAGGCTCCCTCTTTGTTAGAAGCCCCCTTCTATATTCCTAAGGGAAACACTAACCTCTATTTTCTGCTTCCTAGAGTAGCATGTCAACTTCTCTCAGAGTCAATGGCAACAGCAAATCTAGCAGCTGACATAAGCTTCACCAATTTTGACATCAGTGTAGACTACTTTTTGATTTACTTTCAATTCTTTTTTATTTGTAGCTCTCACATCCTTTCTTTCACACTGTTATGGTAAAGAGAGTAAAGAAGCAAATGCTTATCAGTCTTCAAATAAACCAAACTATTCACATAAAACATAATTATTAAATATTTAGCTTTTACAATTCCTTATTCTATTGATAACTTATAGTTTTATCAATTTTATGTTGAAAATAATGTGTTATATTGAAAAAGGAAAACCACTCATGAGGCAAGAGCAGATAAGTGTAGTAGGCATATGATAAGAATGCTGGTGTGGAATGTGATGACAAACTGGCAAACATCCCAGCTCTGTACCATTTAAATTAATTATGAGTTTGTCAGCATACCTTTCATTATTAAAATGTCTATTCTGATTTCAATTAGCAAAGCTTTGTATTAAAATCAAATAAAGCATGCATAGTAAAGTTCTGAATTGTAAGTTCTTGACATTTTGAGTAATTTTTTTCAAAGATTGAATAGAAGAGAATCTTTTACTAAATTCCTTCTTAAGTATACCATCATGGTTTGGAAGTGACCCTAGATTCTTGCAGGCTTTTCTGGTGTAGTACAAACTGAGGTAGATTCTACCGTGTTGAAGCAACTTCAAGCATAGTCCCATAGAGAGCTTGGATATCCATTATCCAAAGACTAAATTAGCTAATTTAGAAAATTAATTTTCAGAATGATGGATGCTAAATTATCGATGGCATCTCTGTTATATCATTTTTTAAAAATTCCTTTATTCATTTTTAAACAATGCTATCACCTTATAGCCACCTTAATGTTCTTAAAACTTCATCAACAAATATTGTTTTTCATGATTTTGCATATATAATTAATATTGAATTGCTTGCCTGATCAAAAAAGGAGAGGTACTGGACAGAGATTGAAACTAAATTTTTTCAGATGGTATAAAAATGACCCAAATATTGATCGAATGTTTTTCAGAGGTTTAAAGATTATAAACTTCAGGTTTGTGTTTTAATAGTATTTTACTTATCTTGAATCTCTTATTTGTACTCAGCTTAAAATTGATAATTTCTGAAATAAAAATTCATAATTTCATGAAATTGATAATTTCATGCCTAAGTATTGAAGTTATCACACTTTTAAAATTTATATATTTCAAAATATTTTTGAAATTCAAGTTTTTAAATCTAAATTATCTCCTTCTTTACATGTTGTAAAATAACAAGAAAGATAAAGAAAATACAAAATATGTTTCATTTTGCATTCATTTAATTAGTTATCTCTCTAGAGCTTAATAACATTTTTCATTATAAATCCTTCAAGTCTGTCATTTTTTTGTTTGTTTGTTTATTTTAGTCAAAGTAGCTAAGTTTCTCACAAGTGATCATTTTTTACAATTCTATTAGAATCATCCAAGTTGATCTGCCTTTCCCCACTTGATAGACTTCCCCTCAATGTCTCTTTGTTCCTAGGGGGAAAAAAAAACAAAAAACAAAAAAAAAAAAACATGCTATAAATATTTCCACGAGTATAAGTTCTTTCCTCCCCCCCACCTTTTGCATCTCTCTGAAATACAGACCTAGTAGTGGTATTGCTGAGCTGGAGGGTACATATAATTGAAAAAAACTCTTTGGGCATGATTTCAAATTGTTTTCTAGAATGGTTGGAAAGGTTCACAACTACACCAATAGTGAATTAATTTTCTTTTTGTTTCCCATCATCCTCCAACATTTGTCATTTTCTTTTTTTGCTATTGTTATATTAGCCAATCTAATAGGTTTGAGGTAATACTTGAGAGAGTTAATTTGAATTTCTCTAGTCAATAGTTGATTAATAACTTTTTTATATTAATATAGCTTTTTTTTCATCTCAAAACTGCCTGTTCATATCCTTTATTAATTGGGCAATGTCTCTTATTATTTTTCTTTTTTATTAAAAACAAATTTACCACAGCTCTCTATTTGAAAAAAAGGAGATATATAGGAGAAACTTGCTGCAACCCCATCCCCTATATATATTATTTTTGCAATATATTGTTGCATTCTTCTAAATATGAATTTATTTAAAACTTTTCCCAACAATATTCTGTATATAATTTGGTCTATAGCTTTTTTTTTAAAACTTTGATTTCTCTACATTAGATAGCAAAACCATGTTTGTTACAGAAAAAAAAAAATTGCACATTTTCATGGAGTAGTTTGCATATTATATAAATGAATTATTCTTTAAATGTTTGGTAGAATTCACTTAAGAATCCATTTGTTTCTGAGATTTTTTTCTTAGGTAGCTCACTTATACTTATTCAATTTAATTTTCTAAGATAGAATTTTGAATATTCTATTTCCTCTTTTGTTACTCTGAGCAATTTATATTTTTGCAAGAATTTTTTTTCATTTAGGTTGTAAATTCTATTGCCATATAACTGGTCAGATAGTTCCTAATAATTTTATGAAAATCATCTTCACTGATGATACTTTTATCATTGCCCCTCCCCATTTTTAGTACTGGCAATTTGCTATGCTTACATTTACAAAAATCAATTTAACTAAGGTTGTATTTATTTCTAAAACCACATCCTAGTTTCATTTATTAATTCAATGATTTTAAATTTTAATTTTTACTCACCTTTCCTTTGATTTTTAAAATTTCTATTTTAATGTTTAATTGGGACCTTTAACTTCATTTTCTGCTTCTTTTTCAATCCAATGTCTGTTTTTCTATATTTTATTGATGTAAGCATAGAGATAAAAAAATTTCCCCAAAGTAGTTTCAATAATTTGTTCCTTGATCCACTCATTCTTTACAATTAGATTATTTAATTTCCAATTAATTTTTAGTCAGTTCTAATAAGGACAAAGTTCTTAGGAGTTACATGTATCATCTTCCCCTATAGGAATATAAACAGTTTTTCTCTTTTATTTTTATCTTTTTATGCTTCTCTTGCATCTTATGTTCAAACATCAGATTTTCTATTCATCTCTGGTCTTTTTATCAGGAATTCTCAAAAGTCTTCTTAACTAAATGTCCCTTTTTGACTGGAAGAATTATAGATTTTTGCTGCATAGATTATTATTTATCATAACCACAGCTCTTTTTGTTTTCCAGAATATCATATTGTAAACCTTCAATTCCTTTACTTTAGAAACTTCTAAATCTTATGCATTTCTGACTATAGCTTATGGTATTTTAATGACTTGCTTATGGCTACTTGAATGATTTCTCCTTGTCCTGAGAATTTTGGAATTTGGCCATAATGTTTCTGGGAGTTTTTATTTGTAGATCTCTTTCAAGAAGTGATTGGTTGATTCTATCAATTTCTATTTTACTCTCTGGTTCTCAGATATCAAGGCAGTTTTTCTTTACAAATTCTTGAAATATGATAGCTAAGCTGTTTTTTTTTTTGATCATGAATTTCAAGTATTTCAATGATTCAAGTCAAAACTTCACTTTAACATTTTCTAGATAATTTTTTCTGATATTTCATATTTTTCCTTCTATTTAACTTTGTCTTCTTGTTTCTTGATGTGTTATTAAGTCATTAGCTTCCACTTGCACAGTTCTGATTTTTAAGGATTATTTTCAGTGAGCTTTTCTTCCTCTTTTCCCATTTAGACAATTCTTTTTAAGGAATTCTTTGCTTCAATGAATTTGTGTGCCTCTTTTGTCATGTGGCCAATTCTGTTTTTTAAGCTGTTATTTCTTTAGCTTTTTTTTTGAGCCTCTTTTACCAAGCTGTTCTTCCTCTTTTTAACATTTTCTTCCATCACTTTCATTTCTTTTCCAATTTTCCTTTTACCACTTTCACCTCTCCATTTTTAAATCTCTTCTGGAAATTTTGTCTGTCTTATGTCTAATTCTTTTTTTTTTTTGGATGGGAGTGAGGGGGGAATGGTTTGCTTGTAGTTTTTCTTATGTATTCGTCTGAGTTTGATTCTTTTTCTTTCCTTTCACTATTTTTTAATGTATTTCTTGATTTTTAACTATATGTTAAATTTAGGCTCTGGTCAGCTGACACTGTGGCTACAGTGCTACAAGCTTTTGGCTTTTTTGTTTATCTTTTCAGAGCTTTTTCTAGGGATCTGTAAGTTTTTTGTGCTTCCAAAGCTGTGTGATTCCTGGACTGTTCTCTGGTCTTAATTCAGGAAGGACACCTGTCCTTCTATAACTGCAAGCATTAATGCTCCTCTCTGCCTTGAAGTTATTGCCTGTATCCACATCTGCTCTGGAATTATGAACTGGAACTGTTATAGATACAAAGGAGTTTTCAAAAAGTGTCTAATTCTGTTCCCAGTTCCACCTCAGGGTACTTTATAATCTCTTTTTGACCAGTTATCTATTTCCTATAGTATCTCTGGTTTGAGAGTTCCTGAAGCTTCTACTTCTGCTATCCTAAATATCTACTAGGCCACTGGAGGTGCTGCCACTGCCTGTGCTTCAGATCAATCAATACTGAGTTATCATAGACCTCTCCTTCAAATCTTCTAAATTGTCCCACCCTCAATTTTTGTTGGCTATTTCTCTCCAGGATTCAATTTAATGGGTTAATATAAAGTTGTTTAGATTGGAATGTTTATAGAATTTAACTGAGTTGCTACCTCTTCTCCATCATCTTGTTTCCAGATTTGCTTATCATGATTTAAAAAAATTAGGTAAATTATGACTTTGAAATTATAAAACATTTAATTGGGACAGAAATAAAGAGTAATGCAATGAAAACAATATAAGCACCTCTTGATGAATGAATTTATCATTCTTCCTCCCCCAAACTCATAGAATTAGCCTGAGAGAGGTAGGTAGAGACCAGAATAAAGACTGGAAAATCTTTGTATGGGTAGCTAGCCTTAGCGTTTCTACTTAAAAATTCTTCCTATTCATGTTGTGTCTTCTTGTCATTAATTTGGCCTAGATCTTCCTCTTTTCCAGTGTCATCCCACTTGGGTAACTTTGAGAAAGAAAAATAACTAAATACAATTATATGTAAGCAGTTGCTTCTAAGATGACCAAAACAAGCACATTCTTATAATATTTTAGACATTCTTCTCATATTATCTATGTCCCTGATTACAAGTCCAAGTCACTCGTAACAGAATTTTTAGTTCCCTTTTGCTCTATAAGCAGGTATACATCTTCTATTTTAATGTCTCTTGTTCTGGGTAAATAATAATATGTTGCTAGAGTACCAGAGCTAGTAAGGCATTTTATTTTGGACCTTGGTTTGGGAAAAATAAGAATTCTAATGGGGAAAATCATAATAAAGATAGGGATTTGTTGTAATAAAATGAAGTAATCAAAGTACTTTTTCAACAATATTGATAAATTTTGTTCAGACTTACAATAGCATTTTGTCTCATTGTATTTATTTGTACAAGTGTGTTCTCTCTCCTATTACTAAATTCCATAAAGGGGAAAGCCATGAAGGATTGAAGCCAGAAATGCCAATTTGAATGCTGGTTTTGATATTTACTTTGCTAGGATAACTTGACCTTTATAAACCTCAATTTAATTGTCTAATGATAATACTCACAATCCCTATCTTTCAGAAATATTGTGAGGAAAGGTGTCTGCAAACCTTAAAATGGTACATTCCTAACAGAAATTATTTTTTTTTCCTCTTCATTCACAGAACCCAGCAGAGTGCCTAGAATACAAAAAAATTTGCATAAATCATTTATGAATTTTAAATAAATTGTCATTCTAAAGTAAAATAGAGAAAATGAATAAAAATAATAATTAAATATGGAAAAGTCTGTCTTCTTTGACTTCTGGGATTATGTACAGTCTCTTGACCTAGTTCATCAGTAATAGGTTTTGTTTTGTTTAATTTTTTATGTCTGAATGATCATTTTATGCTGATGTAAATTCTACCACTTATTTTCACTACTTCTTTAAATTTAGGCCTCAAAGCCATGAAGCTTTGGTTTCATATTCTGTCTCTGATGTATATTGGCTAAGATTTTGGGTCAATTACTTTACTTGTAGAGCCAGACAGCTCTCTAAAGCTAAACGGTGCTAACCTGCTTCGTGGAGAGAGTTTCTACATCTGGATTTCTCTATGCCAATAAAACCATGAGTTTCATCTCCATTTTTATCTTCTTTATTAAGGAGAGAATGTTTCAAATAATTCTGGTTGCCGTTTTCTTTCTCTTTGTTTTTTTTTCTTAAGTAACCAATTTATTATCACAAGAACATTATAAAATAAAATGCTCCCACTCTGATTTTTCCTAATGACAAAACCTCTGTCTGTTTTTGAGTTTCACTCTGTAGTAAGTCTTTTGTCTAGCTTGAACTGGAAAAAATTTCTCTCTGAGCTTCAGAATTGCTGAAATACATTATTTTTTGTAACTTTGTCACTCTGGTTAATTCTGATCCTTCTCTTTAAATAATTTGTGTCTTTTATAAAAATTTAAAAAATTTGTGTCATTTAAAAAATGTACAATGTGTTTTAAAAAAATCAAAAGGAACATATTTAAATTATTTTAAAGATATTTTAATATCCTCATTATCTATTTACATGTACATTTTCTGTGCAACTTCTTTTATTGCTAATATGAAAAAAATAAACTTTACCTTGTCACATTTAAAATTATCCTAAATTTTCAAATTGTCATCATGTGTAATAATGAAATTTTGTTTCATGTTCTTTCACTCCTTTATTCCTTCTTACTTTATAAATCAAAATTCCCAAGGCTATTGTGCTGCTATTTTCTAAGAACATGGGAAAAAAGACAATAATTTACAGAACATTTAAGGAATTCTAGGATAGCAAATACATTGGACTTATTTATATAATGTTATTCAATTCATACTAATTTTTTTAAATGATGCTATCATTTAACATTACAATCTAAACTTTCATTTTTGTATTTGTGTTTATTTGAAAATAATACTAATACAAAATCTGGTTATTTAAAATGAACATTTTCATTGTTGGTGTTTTTTTTTAAGTCCTTTAACTTAATTCTAGCCAAAAATATCATACACTTTGCTATCTATATTGTTCATATGACAGTTGACAATCAATTATAGATCTTAATGCTTTCAAAATACAAGAATATAATGAGAAAGTAATATTTATTTAGTCAAACTTTGGGTTAACTTTTTAAAAATTTTATTTGCATAACATATGTTTGGGTAATGCTTCAACATTAACCCCCACATAGCTTTCTGTTACAAATTTTTCCCCCCAACTCCCCACACCTCCCCTAGATGGCAGGATATCCACTACATGTCAATTACATTAAAATACTTGGTAAATCGAATATATGTATACATATTTCCAAACTTACCATTGTTGTGCAAGGAAAATCATATCCACAAGAAAGAAATATTAGATAAAGGAAACACAATGTAAGCAAACATCAATCAAGAGTACGAGAATGTTATGTTGTGGTCCACATTTCACATCCCTCTCTCTGGGTGTATATGGCTTTCTTCAGTGAACAATTGGAAGTAGTTTGAAACATTTCATCATTGAAGGGAGCCATGTCCATCAGAATTGATCGTCATATAGTATTGTTGTTGCCATATATAATGATTTCCTGGTTCTGCTCATCTCACTCAGCATCAGTTCATGCAAGTCGCTCCAGGCCTCTCTGAAATCGTCCTGCTGGTCATTTCTTACAGAACAATAATATTCCAAAATATTCATATACCATAATTTATTGAGCCATTCTCCAATTGAAGGACATCTATTCAGTTTCCAGGTTCTAGCCACTATAAAAAGGGCTGCCATAAACATTCTTGCACATGTGGGGCCCTTTCCTTTCTTTATGATTTCTTTGGGATATAGGCCCAATAAAAATGCTGCTGGGTCAAAGGGTATGCACAGTTTGATAACTTTTTGAGCATAGTTCCAAATTGCTCTCCAGAATGTCTGTATCTGTTCATAGCTCCACCAACAATGCATCACTGTCCCAGCCTTCCCACATCCCCT
>JAJPUD010002126.1:160494-215682 GCA_023553655.1 Myrmecobius fasciatus | reverse complement strand
TAGCTCCACCAACAATGCATCACTGTCCCAGCCTTCCCACATCCCCTTCAACATTCATCATAAACTTTTCCTGTCATTTTAGCCAATCTGAGAGGTATGTAGTGGTATCTCAGGGTTGTCTTGATTTGTATTTCTCTGATCAATAGTGATTTGGAGCACCTTTTCATATGACTATAGCTTTAATTTCATCCTCTGAAAATTGTCTGTTCATATCCTTTGACCATTTATCGATTGGAGAATGGCTTGAATTTTTATAAATATAAGACAATTCTCTATATATTTTAGAAATGAGACCTTTATCAGAACCCTTAAATGTAAAGATGATTTCCCAATTTATTGCTTCCCTCCTAATCTTGACTGTATTGGTTTTGTTTGTACAAAAACTTTTTAACCTAATATAGTCAAAGTTATCTGGTTTTCAATGAAGAGTTCCAGTTCTTCTTTGGACATAAATTTATTCCATCTCCATAGGTCTGAGAGGTAACCTATATTACGTTCCTCTAATTTACTTATACTATCACTCTTTATATCCAGATCATGAACCCATTTAGATCTTATCTTGGTATGTGGTGTTAGATGTGTGTTGAGCCCTATTTTCTTCCACACTAGTTTCCAATTTTCCCAGAAGTTTTTGTCAAATAGTGAGTACTTATCCCAGAAGCTGGGATCTTTGGGTTTATCAAAGATTAAATTGCTATAGTTATTGCCTAGTTTGTCTTATGATTCTATCCTATTCCAGTGATCGACTACTCTATTTCTTAGCCAGTATCAAATGGTTTTGATGATCGCTACTTTGTAATATAATTTTAGATCTGGTACAGCAAGTCCACCATCATTAGCATTTTTTTCATTAATTCTCTTGAAACTCTTGACCTTTTGTTTTTCCAAGTGAATTTTGCTACTATTTTTTCTAGATCTATAAGATAATTTCTTGGGAGTTTGATTGGTATGGCACTAAACAAGTAAATTAGTTTGGGTAGTATTGTCATTTTTATTATATTCACTCGGCCTACCCATGAGCATGTTAAATTTTTCTAGTTGACTAGGTCTGATTTTATTTGTGTGGAAAGTGTTTTGTAGTTTAGTTCATATAGTTCCTGACTTTCCCTTGGCAGATAAATTTCCAAATATTTTATACTATCAATAGTTATTTTGAATGGAATTTCTTTTTGTATCTCTTGCTGCTGAACTTTATTGGTAGTATATAAAAATGCTGATGATTTATGTAGATTTATTTTGTATCCTGCAACTTTGCTAAAGTTGTGAATTGTTTCTAGTAGTTTTTTAGTTAAATCTTTAGGGTTCTCTAAGTATATCATCATGTCATCTGCAAAGAGTGATAATTTGGTTTCCTCATTACCTACTCTAATTCCTTTAATCTCTTTTTCTTCTCTTACTGCCAAAGCTAACATTTCTAAGACAATATTAAGTAGTAATGGTGACAGTGGGCAGCTTTGTTCCACTCCTGATCTTATTGGGAATGGTTCTAGTTTGACTCCATTACATAAAATGCTTGCTGATGGTTTTAAGTAGATGCTACTAATCATTTTAAGGAAAAGCCCATTTATTCCTGTACTCTCTAGTGTTTTTAATAGGAAAGGGTTTTGGATTTTATCAAAGGCTTTTTCTGCATCTATTGAGATAATCATATGGTTTTTGTTAATTTGGTTATTAATATAATTGATTATGCTAATGGTTTTCCTAATATTGAACAAGCCCTGCATTCCTGCATTCCTAAATCCTACTTGGTCATGGTGTATTATCCTGGGGATAACTTTCTGTAATCTTGTTGCTAAAATCTTATTTAAAATTTTTGCATCAATATTCATTAGGGAAATGGGTCTATAGTTTTCTTTCTCAGTTTTCGCCCTACCTGGTTTAGCTATCAGCACCATATCTGTGTCATAGAAAGAATTTGGTAGTGCACCTTCTTTCCCTATTTTTTCAAATAGTTTGTATAGTATCGGGATTAATTGTTCTTTGAATGTTTGGTAAAATTCACAGGTAAATCCATCTGGCCCTGGGGATTTTTTCTTAGGGAGGTGATTAATAGCTTGTTCTATTTCTTTTTCCAAATTGGGGCTAATTAAATAATTTATTTCCTCTTCTGTTAACCTAGGCAATCTATATTTTTGTAGATATTCCTCCATTTCATTTACATTATCAAATTTATTGGCATAAAGTTGGGCAAAGAAACTCAATTATTAGTCTAATTTCCTCTTCATTGTAGGAAAGTTCTCCCTTATCATTTTTGAGACTAACAATTTCATTTTCCTCTTTCCTTTTTCTAATCAAATTAACTAAAGGCTTATCTATTTTTTTTCATAAAACCAACTCTTAGTTTTACTTATTAATTTAATAGTTTTCTTATTTTCCATTTTATTGATCTCCCTTTTAATTTTCAGAATTTCCAATTTGGTATTTAATTGAGGGTTTTTAATTTGGTCTTTTTCTAGCTTTTTTAATTGTAAGCTCAGTTCATTGATCTTCTCTTTCTCTAATGTATGCAAGTAAGCATCTAGATATATAAAATTACCCCTTATAACCGCTTTAGCCGTGTCCCACAAATTTTGGTATGTTGTCTCATTATTGTCATTCTCCTGGAAGAAATTATCGATTGTGTCTATAATTTGGTCTTTCACCAATTCATTCTTCAGGATTAGATTATTTAATTTCCAATTAAATTTTGGTCTATTTTCTCCTGGTCTTATATTACATGTGAGTTTTATTGCATCATGATCCGAGAAGGATGCATTTACTATTTCTGCCTTTCTGCTTTTGATTTTGAGGTTTTTATGCCCTAACACATGATCAATTTTCGTATAAGTTCCATGAACTCCTGAGAAAAAAGTATACTCCCTTCTATCACCATTCAATTTCCTCCAGAGATTTATCATACCTAACTTTTCTAGCCTTTTGTTTACCTCCCTAACTTCGTTCTTATTTATTTTGTGATTTGATTTATCTAATTCTGAGAGAGCAAGGTTGAGACCCCCCACTAGTATAATATTACTGTCTATTTATCCTTGCATCTCTGTTAGTTTCTCCTCTAGGAATTTGGATGCTATACCACTTGGTGCATATATGTTTAATATTGATACCGCTTCATTGTCTATGGTACCCTTTAGTAAAATATAGTTTCCTTCCTTATCTCTTTTAATTAGATCTATTTTTGTTTTTACTTGATCCGAGATAAGGATTGCTACCCCTGCCTTTCTTTGTTCACCTGAAGCATAGAAGATTCTGCTCCAGCCCTTTACTTTCACTCTGAATGTATCTCTATGTTTTAGATGTGTTTCTTGTAAACAACATATTGTAGGATTCTGACTTTTAATCCAGTCTGCTACCCGCTTCTGTTTTATGGGAGAGTTCATCCCATTCACATTCACAGTTAAAATAATTATATCTGTATTCCCTGCCATCTTATTTACCCAGAGTTATGATTTTCTCTTCCCTTTCCCCTTTCTCCCTTCCCCCCTCCCTAGTACTTTATTTTTGATGACCACCTCCCACCAACAGTCCTCCCCCCTTTGGAATCCCTCCCTCCCCTTTATGCCTTTCCCCTAATTCTTCTATTAGTCTATCCCTTTCCTTTCCTCCTTTCCCTCCCACCTTCCCACAAGGAGGGTCAGTGCTTTCTTTGAAGCCAAATGTGTCTGATATACTCTCTTAGAGTCCAATCAAATGAGAGTAAGGTTTACACAATACTCATCACCCTCCCTTCTTTCCCTCAATTATATTAGATCTTCTATGTCTCTTTATGAGATTTTGCCTTATTTTACCTCCTTTGTTTTTACTTTATTTTGCCTCCTCCCCCTTTTTCTTTTTAGTATGTTATCCCTTCCACCTGTAATTTCTTTTCCATTATTATCAAAGAAAAATCAAATTATACCCCCATTCTTTAAGGGTACCTGTAGTAGAAATATAGTTCTCAAGAGTTCTTTCCTTTTTTCCTTTTTATGCTTCTCTTGAGTTCTGTATGTGGAGGTTAAATTTTTTGTTCAGATCTGGTCTTTTCATTAGAAATAGGTGAAATTCTCCTGTATCATTGAATGACCATCTTCTTCCCTGGAAGATGATGCTCATTCTAGATGATAACTTATTCTTGGCTGTAATCCAAGTTCTTTTGCTTTTTGGAATATCTGATTACAGGCCCTTCAATCCTTTAATGTGGAAGCTGACAGATCTTCTGTAATTCTAATTACAGTTCCTCGGTATTTGAACTGTTTCTTTCTAGGTGCTTGCAATATCCTTTCCTTGGTGCGATAGTCCTGAAATTTGGCCACGATATTCCTTGGGGTTTTAATTTTGGGGTCTCTTTTAGGAGGTGATTGGTGAATTCTTTCAATGCCAATTTTGCCATCTGATTCTAAAACATCAGGGCAATTCTCTTTCATGATTTTCTGGAAGATAGCATCAAGGTTCTTTTTTTCATTGTGGCTTTCAGGGAGTCCGATAATCCTTAGATTGTCTCTCCTGGATCTGTTTTCCAAGTCAGTTGTTTTTCTTAGGACATATTTCATATTTTCTTCTATTTTTTCATTTTTTGTTTTTGTTTGATTCTTGAAGTCTTATTGCGTCATTTACTTGTATTTGTTCAATTTTAATTTTTAAAGTATTATTTCCTTCAGTTATCTTTTTTAGCTCCTTTTGTAGCTGGCCAGTTGAATTTCTTGATTCAATGCATTCTTTTTCCATTTTGCCAGTTTTATTTTTCAGTGAATTGTTGTCTTTTTTCCAATTCACCCATTTTGTTTTTCAGTGAATTGTTGTCTTTTTCCAATTCACCAATTTTATTTTTCAGTGAATTTTTTTCTTTTTCCAATTCACCAATTTTGTTTTTCAGTGAATTGTTTTCTTTTTCCATATCACCAGTACTGTTTTCCAGTTTTTGATATCTCTGTTGCACTGATCTTAATTTATTTCCCCATTCTTCTTCTAGCTCTCTTTTGAAATTCTTTATGCAATCTTCCAGGGAAGCCTTCGGAAAGGGAGACCAGCTTAAGTCCGTCTTTGTGGCTTCATCTGGGATTGTTTTCAGAATCTCAGGATCTGGGGACTGCTCTATTTTTTCTCCGTAAATGCTGTCTATGGTTAGAGCTCTCTTCTTCTTGCTCATGATTTTTAGCTGAGGTATCAGTCACCAGCAGGGAGTACTACTGCAGTTTCAATTTGCCCTGCGGCAGTTTGTCGCATTGACTTCCAGTCTGAGGCTGGTCCAGCTAGATCCGCACTAGGACCACGTTTTCAGCTGTTCTCAATCCACCCTTTACCAAAGGCAGATCTGCCAAAGCACCTGCCCCAAAGCAGCGCAAAGTGGCCCAGGCATCTCCCAGATGCTTCCTGGATGCCTAAAACCTGCCTCTGTCTGACTTCCGCCCCGGCTGTGCCCTGGCATCTAATTGCAGACAGTGGCCGATTTCCCTGAGGCTAACTTTCTCCAGAGTTTTTTCAAAATAGATTGTTGATAGAAGTGCATTGTAGTCCAAGTGTTTGGTGGAGCCCTCACTCCAAAACCAGTTTGGAGGCTCAATTTGTCTGGGTCTGAGCGAAGGTCTCAGGAGCTCACAGAGAATGCTGTCTGCAGTTCACCCTCTTGGCTCCACCCACCTTGGTTAATTTTTAAAGAGAATTACTTAAATAAGAAAACAATATCACAATCCAAATAAAATTAACTCAGAATAGTTTAATAAAATAGTGCAATGACTAACAAAGTTTCCAGAATATCAATAACATAGTATTCTAACCCTCCTCTAATGAAGAGGTGATGAACTAAAAATGAAAAATGAAATATGCAATGTTTAGATGCAACCAATTTGGCAATTTTATTTGCTTGACCCATTCATAAGTGTTACATATCTGTTTGTTCTCTCAGATGAAAAAAATAAACAGCTTTTATAGATCCTTTGTATCCCTTTTCTATGTATTTTAAAGTGGTTTATAGATCTTTCTTAAACCTCTGTAGCTGCTTAATTATTTTAATTATCTAAAAAAAGATACACAGATTTAAAAAAATATATATCCTTAGAAATTCAATTCAACCAATTGTTGAATTATTAAATTTGTGTGGCACTGAAAGTGAGCTCCTTGAGAATAGTGACTGCCTTTTGCCTTTGTCTGGATCCTCAGCATTGTGGCTAACACATAGTAGATATTTAACAAATGCTTATTGAGTATTATTGTTATTAATCACTCACTATGTGTCATGCTATATACATATAAAGACAAAAAATAGCAACATTCCCTTTTTTGACAGAATTTATATTTTATTAATTTGATATTAGATTGGGATAGAAGAAAACAATCTGGTTTTTTATTGTATTTTGTTTTGTACTTAAGTTCTAAGCTGTAAAGTGAGTATATTGAACTTATGTGTAAGTTCTATTTGCTGGATGCAAGAATTTGGATGGTGTGTGAATCTTGAATTAGGGAAATTTGATTGCTGAAACATTACAATAACTTTCTTATGGGATAGTTTGATCACCTAATTAGACCCATGGTATGTATCAAAGTAAGGTTAATATCTCATTTAATTCCAGCCTACTTGGCATAAGGAAAACCTGAGTTTGTATTTTCCAAACCTAAATCCCTTGTCTTGATTAACATAGAACCTTATTTACACTGGCAAGGAAATAATTTTCATTAAAGCCCCATGCTTTGCACATAGTTAGTGAACATTCAAAATGCATTAATTGTCATTTATTTAATTGTCACCTCTTTGATGAAATTTTTTCTCTAAATAATGCACTTCTAAAAATAACATAAACATTATAAATACAGGTTAAACTGCATTCTTGTTTTACATAAAACTCTCATTTTCAGTTCATTTTCTTTGTGTTTTTGTTCATTATGAGTTGTTTATATTTTTAATATTAATTATACTTACAATTATGTCTTATTGCCTTATTGGTTCTACCTATTATACCTTAGCCTATTCTATTAAACATTAGTGAATTGTACCAAGTACCCAGGTTGTCTGGAACCTGTAATTTTAATTAATGGTAACTATAATTCTATGGGGAAAAGTGGAGGTGGAGGAAGGAGAAAACACATATAGCTTGTACTTTCCTAAAAATATAGGTTCATTTTGATGAACTTCTTTGTGATTTTGTAGATAAATCTTAGAGAATTACTAGAAATACATACAAGCTAAATTCACAGGATGAGCTGGAAGAGACCTTAGAATATGGAAAGTATAAATAATGGGGAGGAGACAAGTCTTTAACTGAGCTCTTCCTGGCATCCTTTAGATTCACAACAATGCAAGCTCTGAACTGGTTTTGTAGTGACAGAACCCCAAAATATTCGAAGTGTAACAAATTTCCAGAAAAAAAATATTTTGAAAGAACTTCCAAGAAGGTCTGTTTTACTTGGGCACAGGGAGGTGGCTGAGTGCAGATCAGCACAGGGACCAAACTGCACAGGCAGTTTGAAGTCCATGAGCTGGGGAATTTACCAGGAGGCTCTTAGTAAAAATACAGCAGTCACCTGGTTCAAAAGCCAGTGGATTATTTGTAAGACATCCAATGCAAATACAAGAGGCAAATAGTGAGCCTCTGAACCCTAAAATAACATGGGCCTTGATCACACCCACCCAGCACAGGAAAGAAGTCAGCAGCACCAGCCTAGAGCAGCCTAAAGCTGCTGTGGCCTGTAGAGGAAGCTTGGGACAATCTCCTTTGCCCTAAGAACAGACCTTAATCTTTATTTTCTTTTTTTAATAAAGCTTTTTATTTACAAAACATATGAGTGATTTTTCTACGTTGACCTTTGCAAAAAATTTTTTTTCCCAAGCTTTTCTCCTCCTTCCCCCCACCCCCATCCCTAGATGACAGGTAATCTAATACATGCTAAATAGGATAAATTATATGACAAATACAATACATGTATACATATCTATACAGTTATCTTACTGCACAAGAAACATCAGATCTAGAAAGAGAAGAAGAAAAAAACAACCTAAGAAAGAAAACAAAATGCATGGAAATATTCACAGAAAGCGTTAAAATGCTATGTTGTGGTTCACACTCAGTTCCCACAGGCCTCTCTCTGGATGTATATGACTATCTTCATCGCTGGACAACTGGTTTGAATCACATCATTGTTGAGGAGAACCATGTCCATCAAAATTGATCATCGTATAGTCTTGTTGCTGTGTATAATGTTCTCCTGGTTCTGCTGATTTCACTCAGCATCAGTTCATGCAAGTCTCTCCAAGCCTCTCTGAAATCCTCCTGTTGATCGTTTCTTACAGAACAATAATATTCCATAAGATTCATATACCATAATTTATTCAGCCATTCTCCAATTGATGGGCATCCTTTCAATTTCCAGTTTCTTGCCACTACAAAAAGGGCTGCCACAAACATTTTTGCACATGTGGGTCCCTTTCCCTCCTTTAAAATCTCTTTGGGATATAGGCCCAGTAGAAACACTACTGAGTCAAAGGTATGCACAGTTTGATAACTTTTTGAGCATAGTTCCAAATTGCTCTCCAGAATGGTTGGATCCGTTCACAGTTCCACCAATAATGAATCAGTCAGACCTTAATCTTTAAAAAATGAGCAAAAAGCAAGAACTCTGACCATAGAAAGCTTTTAAGAAGAAAGAGAAGAACAGATTTCAAACCCTGAGGACAATGAAGGCTATTCATCTCCATATGAAGCCCCAAAGGAAGATATGACTTGTTCTCCATTTCAGAAATGGAGCTCTCTTGGAATAATTCAAAAAGGATCTTAAAAGAGAGTTAAAAGGAAAATGGGAAAAGGAAATGAGAAATTTGCAGGCGAATTTGGAAAAGGAAACACAGAAATTATCTGAAGAAAACTCCTTAAAATAGATTTAGAGAAATGGAAAAAGTATATAACTCTTTACAAAATAGATTTGATGAAATGGAAAAAGAAACCAACTCATTGAAAAACAAAATTTGTGAAATGGAAAAAAAAATCTACTGAACAAAGCATCTAATTTAAAAGTTCAATTGGCCAAATGCAAAAGGAAATTAAAAAAAAGTTAAATGAAGAAAATAATTCTGTAAAAATTAGAATTGAACCCTATATCAAGATAAGGTTGAAATGGGTTCATGATTTAGACGTAGTGATATTATAAGCAAATTAGAAGAACATAGGATAGTTTACTTCTCAGATCTGTGTAGAAGGAAGACATTTGTGGCCAAAGAAGAACTGGAGTATATCACTGAATACAAAACAGATAATTTTGATTATATTAAGTTAAACCAATGCAGATCAGATTAAAAGACAAGTAATAAACTAGAGAAAATATACTTACTTTTTATACTTTGAAATGTAAACCATATGTTTAGGATCATCATTAGCAATTGAGTAGTTCCTGAATCTTGCATATGAAATTTTCTATTAAGATCTGTTTTTTTTACAACATAATCCTGAAAACCTGTCAATTGATTGAATGTCCATTTTGTCTATAATACCATTTTGGTAAAAAGCAAGGTGTGGCTTCTAAATCTCAAGACTGAATTTCTTATAAAATTTTTTCATGAAGTAATTAAAAAATCCCAAAAGTGTTTTGAGTAATGACCATAATGATGACACAAAAGTCTGATATTTCACCATTATATCAATATTAATGTGTCTTCTTCAGTTGCATTCTGGTATAGTAAATGGAATACTAGGTTTAAATTTAAGAAGACCTAGATTCCTATCTTATTTCTTATACTTATTGGCTGTTTAATTCAAGCAGAGAGGTCCTTAGTCTTTCTGCTTCCGTTTCCTTATGTATAAAGCAAAAGGGGTTATGCTTTTCATGTTTTTTTCCCTTTATTTTCAAAACATACGTCTGGATAATTTTCATCATTCACCCTTGTTTTCCAAATGTATTCCTTTCCTTCTCCCTGCCCCCTTCCCTAGATGGTAAGTAACTCAATATTGGTTAAACATGTGCAATTCTTTTAAACATATTTCAACAATTATGCTGCATAAGAAAAATCAGATGGAAAACGGAAAAAATAATGAGAAAAAACCAAAATGCTAGCAAACAACAAAAATAGTGTAAACATTATGTTGTGATCTACAATAAGTCCCCATAGTCCTCTCTCTGGGTGCAAATGCCTCTCTTCATCACAAAACTATGGGAACTAACCTGAATCATCTCATTGTTGAAAAGAGCCATGTCCATCAGAATTGACCATTATATAATTTTGTTGTTGCTGTGTATATAATGATATCCAGGTTCTGCTCACTTCATTTAGCATCAATTCAGTAAATCTCTCCTGGCCTCTCTGAAATCTTCCTGCTGATCATTTCTTATAGAACAATAATGCTCCATAACATTCATATACTATAACTTATTCAGCCATTCTCCAACTGATGGGTTCTGCTTGTTTTACTAGTATCAATTTAAGTAAATCTTTTCTGGCCTTTCTAAAATCAGCTTGTTCATTTTTCAGTAGAACAATAATAACACATTACCTTCATATACCATAACTTATTCAGCCATTCCCCATTTCTTGGGCATCTTCTAATGTTGCAATTCTTTGTTACCACAAAAAGAGCTGCTACAAACATTTTTGCACATGTAGGTTCTTGCTCTTCCTTTATGATTTCCTTGGGATAAAGACCTAGTAATGGCACTGCTAAGTCAAAGTGTATGCTTAGTTTTATAGCCCTTTTGGTTTAGTTCCATATTGCCTTCCAAAAAATAGTTGGATCTTTTCACAACTTCACCAACAATGCATTAGTGTTCCCATTTTCCTACATCCCCTCCAACATTTATCATTATCTTTTCTTGTCATCTTAGCCAATCTGAGAGGTGTGAAGTAGTATGTCAGAATTATTTTAATTTTAATTTAAATTAAATCTAATGTAATAGTGCATTAATCAATAGTGATTGAGAGTGCTTTTACATATGACTATACATGTCTTTAATTTCATTATCTGAAAGTTGTCTATTCATATCCTTTGACTATCAATTGGGGAATGAATTCTATTCTTGAAGATTTGACATAGTTCTTTATGTAATTTAGAATTATGCCTTTATCAGAAATAGTGTCTTTAATTTTTTTTTCTAGCTTTGTACTTCCCTTTTAATTTGTTTGGTTTGTGCAAAATCTTTTTTTTAATTTAATGTAAGAAAAGCTGTTTATTTTGCATTTCATAATATTCTCTAGTTCTTCTTTGGTCATAAATTCTTCCCTTCTGTAAAGATCTGATAGGTAGATTATCTCTTGCTCTTCTAATTTGCTTATGGTATCACCTTTTATGCCCAAATCAGGCATCTATTTTGACATTATTTTAGTTTGAATTGTGAGATGTAGATATATGCTGAGTTTGTGACATAGTACCAATTTTCCCAGAAGTTTTTGTTAAACAGCCCCCCCCCCCCCCCCCCCCCCGCCCCTGGGGGGGGGGGTGTTGTCAAATACCTATTTACTACAGCCATTGATTATTGTATCATGTGTATGTAACCTATTCCATTGATCCACCGTTCTATTTCTTAATTATTTTCAAATGATTTTGATGACTTCTACTTTATGATATAGTTTTAGATCTCACTCTGCTAAGCCACCACTTTTGGAGTTTCTTTTCTTTAATTCTCTTGATATTTTTGATGTTTTGTTCTTCTAGATGAATTTTGTTATTTTTTTTTTTTTTGCTTTTTGCTGAGGCAATTGGGGTTAAGTGACTTGCCCAACATCACACAGCTAGGAAGTGTCTGAGAGCAGATTTGAACTCAGGTCTTCCTGACTTCAGGGCTGGTGCTCTAACCACTGCACCACCTAGCTGCCCCGAATTTTGTTACTTTTTTTTCTGGTGATATAGAATATGTTTGAGCAGTTTAATTGTTATGGCACAGAACAATCAGACCAATTTAAGACAGAATTGTTATTTTTATTACACTATTTAAGCCTAGCCATGAACAACTAATATTTTTCCAATATTTTAGAACTTTTGTGAAGTGTTTTGTAAATGTGTTCAGGTATTTTTGGGTTTTTCTTGGCAAGTAGATACACAAATATTTTATTTTGCCTATAGTTACTTTAAATGGAATTCCTCTTTCTCCCAGAACAGGTCTTTTTCCATCTCTTACTGTCTTTTTCTTTGCTATCATTATATCAGAATCCATTCATAACCATACCCTCCATCCATGTGATTCCTCCCCCTTCAACTGCCCCAGCAACAAATTTTGTTCTCAAGAGTTACATTTTCCCCTCTAGGGATGTAAATAGTTTAACCTTTAAATAACATATATTCCCCTGTTGACCTTTCTATGTTTCTCTTAAGTCCTGTGTTTGAAAATTAAATTTTCTGTTTAGTTCTGTTTTTTTTTTCAATAAAAATGATTGAAAGTTTCTTATTTCATTAAAAATCCATTGCCTCCCCTGAACTTTGGTTGAAACCCTAGATCATTTGCCTTCCAGATTATGGTATTACAGGCTCTCCAATCCTTTAATGTAGAAGTTGCCAGATCTTAGGGAATTCTGACTGTTGCTCCTTAATAACTGAATTGCTTTTGCTATCAGTTGGCTGTATTTTTTCCTTGAGATTATATTCTAGAGTTTTGCTACAATGTTTCTTGGGGTTTTCCTTATGGAATGTCTTGCCAAAGATGATTGATGCATTCTTTCAATAACTATTTCTCCCCTTGTTTCTAAAATATCAGGACAGTTTTCATTGATCTCTTGAAGAATGATATTCAGGCTCTTTTTTTTGGTCATGGTTTTTCACATAGATCAATAATTTTTAAATTGTCTCTTCAGTTTATATTTTCCAGGTCATCTGTTTTTCCAATGAGGCATATTACTTTTTATTCTATCATTTCTTTCTTTTTATGTTTACTGATTCTTGATGTCACATAGAGTCATTAGCTTCCATTTACCCAGTTCTACTTTTTAATGTGTGATTTTCTTCAGGCAGCTTTTATATCTATTTTTCCATTTGATTAATTCTACTTTTCAAGGTATTGTTTTCATTAATTTTTTTTCAGTTCTCAATTATAGTTTTTATGGAGTTGCCTTCTTTTCCAAGCAGTTGGCTCTCTCTTGAATACCTCTTACTTCTTTTCTCATTTTTTTTCTTCTGCCTCTCTTATTGCCTTTTAAAGTATTTTATGAGCTCTTCCAAGAAGCCTCTTTCAGCTTGAGAGCAATTTATATCACTCTTTGAGATTTCCTCTGTGGACATTTTGTCTTCATCTATTTGGTGTTTTGGTTCTCCTGTCACTATAGTAGCTTTCTATACTTAAGGTCCTTTTCTGTTTCT
Source organism: Myrmecobius fasciatus (assembly GCA_023553655.1). Classification (NCBI taxonomy): domain Eukaryota; kingdom Metazoa; phylum Chordata; class Mammalia; order Dasyuromorphia; family Myrmecobiidae; genus Myrmecobius; species Myrmecobius fasciatus. The sequence goes on along the minus strand of JAJPUD010002126.1, from coordinate 202,447 downwards.
TGCTCATCTTTTTTCCTTTTCTTTTCTTTTGATATTTATTCTTTTTGTTTGTTTGTTTGTTTTTTACTTTTATGATTGACCTCTGCTCCTGTACTAAAGGAGGTATTGTCTCAAGTCTCCTGTGCAGCTCTGAGCCTTAGCTTTGAGCACAGAGGCTTCTTGTGTTTAGTGTTTTGCTTCCAGAAGGAGGTATCTTTATCTACTCTTTCTAGAAAACATCCTGGTTTCCCAGAATTTACCTTCTGAGCTGGGACTGGAGGCTGTCCCACTGGTTTGCTCTATTACTAATTCAGGATGAAGGGTCTTAGTTGCTGATCTGCTATGTTTAAGACACTTTCACTGGATTTCTCAGACTCTGTCTGAGCTGGGCTGAACACCCCTTTCACCCCAGAGAGTCTGAACTTACTTGAAGTCCTTCCAATACATCTTGAGTTGGAGAGTGGTTTCATTGCATCAGACTCTTTTCAGAGGCTTGATTTCATGTGGCTTTGAGGGATACTGGAAAATCTCTTGTAGCTTCTAGGCTTCATTCCCCATTTTTCTTCACCAAATCTTTCAAAAGATTAATTGTTGATGGATAGGGCATAAATAATAAAAATTATAATTTAACCAAAAATAATTTACATATTCATTGCCATTCCAATAATTTACCAAAAAATATCATTTTATGGAGGTAGAAAAATAATTTGAAATAACAAAAGATCAAGAATATCAAAGGAATTAATGGAGGGAATAATAAAGAAAGGAGGCTTAGTAGTACCATATCTTTAAATATATTATAGCCCAATAATCATCAAAACTATTTGCTACTAGTTAAGAAATAGACAGAAAGATTAGTAGAACAAAAAAGACATACAATCTACAGCAACAAATGAATGTAGTTATGTGGTTTTTGATGTTTAAAAAGGGGATAAGTTTATTATTTGGCAAAAAATATTTGGGGCAAGATGGAAATAGTGTGGCAAAAATTGGACATAGACAAATATCTTACACCATTTACAAAGAAAAGGTAAAAATGGAGACATGACCTATATATAAAGGGAGGAACTATAAGAAAATTTGTAGAACAAGGAACATATTCCCCATCACACTATGGATAGTTGGACTGTTAATAAACAATCAGAAGATAGTGTTGAGAGCCATATAATGGATAATTTTGATGATATTAAATTAAAAAGTGTCCAAAAATTAGTCAAAATAAAAAAGAAGAAAACATAGAAAATTTTATAGACAGTTCCTCAGATAAAGATCTCTTATTTCAAAAGTGTAAAGAACTTTGTCAAATCTATTAAAAATGTGAGTCATTCCCAATTGATAAGTGATCAAATAATGCAAATACTTGTCTGATGAAAACACCAAAACAAATCATATAAACATGCTCTAAATCACTACAGATTAGAGAAATGCAAATGAAAAAAATATTGAAATATCATTTTATATTTATCAAATTAATTAAAAATAAAGAAGAGGAATATGACAAATGTTGGAGTGGATATGCAAAAATGTTGTGGTGGCAAATAACTGAAAGTTGTAGGGATATCTGTTAATTGAGGAATGACTAAGCATTTTGTGACATATATTCATAAAGGTGTATTATCCTGCTAAAAAAAATGATGAGTTCAATGATTTTAGAAAAGCTAGTAGAGAACTTCCCCCAAAATTATTTAGACTGAAATTTACAGAAATAAGGAAACATTGTATAGCTCAATAGCAATAATTTTTAAAGAACTATTCTAAACAATCAAGTCATTCTGTGGATTATAATTACCCAAATGATCTTTAAAGATCCTATGAAGGACTATGATGTCTAAATCCATTGCAGCTTTCTTTAAGGTGAGGGGAAGGAGAAAATAAAGCAAAAATTGTACAACAGAGAACAAAATAAAACAATAAAACAATAAAACAATAAATAAATAAATAAATAAATAATAGCAAATTAGGAACAGGCATGAGGCAAATGAATTAGAAACAGCAGTGGTGGTTTCCAGACCCCTCAGCCTACAGATGCCAAAGACAATTTAAAGGGTTGGCAGGAAAGATTTGTCACACCTGGATGACTGTGGAACATAGTCCAGGACAAGCCATGTCAGCATAGCCCTGCACCCAGTAAAAAATTCTTGGAGCCACTAAATCAGCAGTTCTGACAGCAGATTCTGGAACTCTCATGCCATAGACAATAAGAAGGTCAAACAACTGGTAAGAAAGATATTTTAGGGGTCTTTTTGCTCGCACTAAGGCAGGATGTTGTGATGCTGTTGTTTGCCCATACTTAAATCCAGATGACAGTACTGTGTTTTGTGGCAGTTCCAAAATGAGGATGAACATTAGAAAATCAGAGCTTGGAGTGAGCTCCCTAGTCACAATTCCAAGACATAAAAGAGCGTATGTGTCACTCACAGACCAGGAGGGTAGTAAACATACCTCTCCTCAGATCATACCACTTTGGAAGAACTGAAAATTTACAGATCCCTATAATAAACAAATTCTGAAATTTGGGATACTGCACCCTTCATTCTGGGAGCAGAATCCTACTTTTACAAAGAATTAATAGAGGAAATGAACAAATAATAGAAAAAAATATCCTCACCATAGAAAATTGCTATTGTGAAAAGGATGATCAAACACACTCGGAAGATAACAAAGTCAAAGTTCCTATATTCAAAGACTCTAAGAAAAATATGAATTGGCATTTATCCATGGAAAAGCTCAAAAAAGATTTTGAAAATCAAGTAAGTGGGGTAGAGGGAAAAGTGGAAAGAGAAATGAGAATGATACAAGAAAATCATGAAAAAATCACAACCTCAATTGCCTCAGCAATCTATATATATTGCTGAGGCAATTGAGGTTGTGACTAAATGACTTGCCTAGACTTCCAGCTAGGAAGTGTTAAGTGTCTGAACTTTGAAGCTGGTGCTGTATCTACTGTGCCACCTAGCTGCCCCAGAAAATAATTCTTTAAAAATCATAATTGAGAAAATGGAAGCTAATGATTATGAAAGAGAATTCAAGAAACAACAAAACAAAATAAAAATAATGAAAAAATAGAAAACAATTTGAAATGTCTCATTAGAGAAACAATTTACCTGAAAAATAGAGCCTAGATATCATCTTTAAGAAATTATCAAGGAAAACTGTCCTGATATCTCTAGAAAAGGGTAAAACAGAATTCAAAAAAAATCCAATGATGACTTCCTTAAAGAGATTTAAAAATGAAAACTCCCAGGAATATTATGTCCAAATTCCAGTGTTCCCCGGTCAAGGAGAAAATATTGCAAGTATTTGTAGTCACATCCAGAATAACACAGTATTTAGGAGTTTCTAAAGTAAAATATTAGAGCATTTTGGAATATAATATTCTGGGGGCTAAAGGAATTAAGAATATAATCATGAATCACCTATTCAGCAAAAAAGAGTATAATTTTTCAGAGGAAAAATTAGATGTTCAATGAAATAAAGGACTTTCAAGCACTCTTGATGAGAAGAGTAGAACTGAATAGAAAATTTGGTTTTCAGATATAAGATTCTAAGTAATCATAAAAACCATAAACAGAAAAGGGAAATCATAAAGGAGTTAATAAGATTAAATGGTTTACATTCCTACATGGGAAGATGATACTTGTAATTCATAAGAACTTTCTCATTATTAAAACAATTAGAAGAAGTGTATAGAGGGCACAGAGTTAGTTGGATGTAAAGGGATGATTGACATATATGTAAACACACACACACACACACACACACACACACAGAGAGAGAGAGAGAGAGAGAGAGAGAGAGAGAGATATTAAGGAGTTAGAAAAGAGACAAGAATGCAATGTACTGGGAAAGGGGGAAAGACAGAGTTAGAGTGGGGTAAATTATGCAAGAGAAAAGAGGCAAGGAAAAAAAAATTTTTTAAAGCTTTTTATTTGTATAACATATATATGGGTAGTTCCTCAGTATTGATCTTTACAAAGCTTTCTGTTACAGATTTTACCCCCAGTCCCCTCCCCTCCCCTAGATGGCAGGAAGTCCACTACATGTTAATGATGATAAGATACTTGACAAGTTGTTTTGCAAGAAAAATCCTATCTACAAGAAAAAAAAATCAGAGAAAGGAAACACAATGCAAGCAAACATCATCAGAGAGCATGAAAATGTTATGTTGTCCATATTTCACATCCCTCTCTCTGGGTGTATATGACTTTCTTCACTGAACAATTGGAACTGTTTTGAGACATTACTTTGTTGCAGAGAGCCATGTCCATCAGAGGTGATCATCATATAATATTGTTCTTGCTGTGTATAATGATCTCCTGGTTCTGCTCGTTTCACTCAGCATCAGTTCATGCAAGTCTCTCCAGGCCTCTCTGAAATCATCCTTCTGGTTGTTTCTTACAGAGCAATAATATTCCATAACATTCATATACCATAATTTATTCAGCCATTCTCCAATTGATGGGCCTCCATTCAGTTTCTAATTTCTAGCCACTACAAAAAGGGCTGCCACAAACATTCTTGCACATGTGGGAAACTTTCCCTCCTCTAAGATCTCTTTGGTATATAAGCCCATTAGAAACACTGCTGGGTCAAAGGGAATGCACAGTTTGATAACTTTTTTAGCATAACTCCAAATTGCTCTCCAGAATGGTTGGATCCGTTCACAATTCCACCAACAATGTATTAGAGTCCCAGCTTTCCCACATCCCCTCCAGCATTCATCGTTATCTTTTCCTGTCATTTTAGCCAATCTGACAGGTGTGTAGTGGTACCTCAGAGTTGTCATAATTTGCATTTCTCTGATCAATAGTGATTTGGAGCAACTTTTCATATGACTAAAGATGGTTTTAATTTCATCATCTGAAAATTGTCTGTTCATATCCCTTGACCACTTATCTATTGAAGAGTGGCTTGAATTTTTATAAATATGAGACAATTCTTTATATATTTTAAAAATGAGACCTTTATCAGAACCATTTAATGAAAAGATGATTTCCCTAATCATTTCCCTAATCTTGTCTGCATTAGTTTTGTTTGTACAGAAATTTTTTAACTTAATATAATGAAAATTATTTATCTGGTGTTCAATTAAGAGTTCCAGATCTTCTTTGGACATAAATTTATTCCATCTCCACAGGTCTGAGAGGTAGACTATACTACGTTCCTCTAATTTGCTTATAATATCACTCTTTATATCTAGATCATGAACCCATTTAGATCTTATCGTGGTATGTGGTGTTAGGTGTGGGTCAAGACCTAATTTCTTCCACACTAGTTTCCAATTTTCTCAGCAGTTTTTTCCAAATGGTGAGTACTTATCCGAAAAGCTGGGGTCTTTGGGTTTATCAAACACTAAATTGCTAAAGTTATTGCCTAGATTGTCCTGATATCCTATCCTATGCCACTGATCGACTGCTCTATTTCTCAGCCAGTACCAAATGGTTTTGATGACCGCTGCTTTATAATATATATAGTTTTAGATCTGGTACAGCAAAGCCACCTTCATCTGCCTTTTTTTATTTATTCCCTTGAAATTCTTGACCTTTTGTTCTTCCAAATGAACTTTGCTACTATTTTTTCTAGATCTGTAAAATAATTTCTTGGGAGTTTGATTGGTATGGCACTAAATAAGTAGATTAGTTTGGGTAATTTTGAGATTTTTATTATATTCGCTCGGCCTACCCATGAGCACTTAATGTTTTTCCAACTGACTAGGTCTGATTTTATTTGTGTGGAAAGTGTTTTGTAGTTTAGTTCGTATAGTTTATGACTTTTCCTTGGCAGATAGATTCCCAAATGTTTTATACTATCATCTGTTACTTGGAATGGAATTTCTTTTTGTATCTCTTGCTGCTGAACTTTGTTGGTAATATATAAAAATGCTGATGATTTATGTGGATTTATTTTGCATGCTGCAACTTTGCTAAAGTTGTGAATTGTTTCCAGTAATTTTTTAGTTGAGTCTCTAGGGTTCTCTAAGTATACTATCATGTCATCTGCAAAGAATGATAATTTGGTTTCTTCATTACCTACTCTAATTCCTTTTATCTCTTTTTCTTCTCTTATTGCCAAAGCTAACATTTCTAATACAATATTAAATGGTAATGGTTACAGTGGGCAACCTTGTTTCACTCCTGATCTCATTGGGAATGGTTCTAGTTTGTCTCCATTACATACGATGCTTGCTGATGGTTTTAAGTAAATGCTGCTGATGGTTTTAAGTAGATGCGGGAAAAAAAACAAACAAAAAAAAAACTTTATAGTGGAGAGGAAGAGGGGATAAAGGAGAGTGAGTAATCCTTATCCTCATCACAACTGGCTCAAAAAGGGACTAAAATACACACTCAATTGTATTTAGAAATCTATCTCATTTATGAGATAATAAGAGAGGAAAGGGATGGAGATGAAAGAAGGAAGAGCAGATTGGGAGAGGGGGTAATAAGATGCAAAACAATTTTGAGGAGGTTCATTGTGAAAGAAACTAGAAAATAGAATAAATGAGGGATACAGTTAGCAAAAGCAATTGAGAGAAAAATGAAACAAGTTTCCCTGATAAAGGCCTTTGAAAAAGGCCTCACTTCTCAAGCATACAGAAAACAGAGTCAAATTTATAAAAATAGAGGTATTTCCAAATTGATAAATGACAAAAATATATGGACAGTTGTCAGATGAAATTATCATAACTATCTATAACCACAGGGGGAAAATGACCCAACACACTATTGATTGGAGCAATGCAAATTAAAGTAATTCTGAAATATTATCACATGCCTATTAGATTGACTAATAGGACAGAAAAGGAAAATAACAAATGAGATGTTAATTCATTATTAGTAGAGTTTTGATTCAACCATTTGGAACTATGCCCAAAGAGTTATAAAACTATGCATATCCTTTGACACTACTAAGTATCTACCCTAAAATATATTTTAAAAAAAAAGAAAAGAAAAGAGCACATGTATATACAGAAAATATTTTAGCAGCTCTTTTCTGGAGGCAAAAAATTGGAATCAATTGGAGAATGGAGGAATAAATTTTGGCATGAGCTTATGATGGAATATTATTGTGCTATAAGAAATGATGAGCAGGATGCTATCAGAAGAAACAGGAAAGACTTCCATGAGCTGATGCAAAGTGAAATGTAATGTGTTCAAAATAACGGCAGCTTTGCAATATGATCAGCTATAAATGACATGACTTCTCAGCAATAAACTGATCCAACTCTGAAGAAGTTATGATGAAAAAATGTTATCCATATCTAGAGAAAGAACTATGGTATCTAAATTCATATTGAATTCATATTGAAGCTTTTTTTTACTTTATTCTTCTTTGAGGGATTTTGTCTGTTTTTTTCACATGACTATTTTAGTATTGTTTTGAATGACTACACACTTATAATTGATATTAAATTGCTTGCATTCTCAATGAATGTGGTATGAAATGGGTGTAAAGGGAAAAATGGAGACTATCTGGAACTCAAAGTTTTAAAAATGAATGCTTAAAATTGATTTTACATGTAACAGAGGAAAAAATAAATAGTAAAAGAAAGGAAAAGAAATTAAAAGAAGTAATGAACAAGTAGAGTTCAGAAAAATGTAGAAGGACTTACCTGAACTGGTGCTGAGTGAAGTGAACAGAATTAAGAAAGCATTGTACAAAGTAACAACAATATTGTGTTATGATTAGCTATGATTGATTTAGCTCTCCTCAGCAACACAATGATCCAATATGGTTCCAAAAGACTTACGATGGAAAATATTATCCACATATAGAAAATGAATAATGGAGTCTAAAAGCTGTTTCAACATATTGTTTTCACTTTAATTCTAGTTTTGCAGCTTTTTTTCTTTTGCTATTTCTTTTTTCATTACATGACTAATGTGGAAATATGTTTTCATTATACATGTATAACCCTTATCAAATTGCTTTTGCCATCTCAGGGATTGAGGATAGAAAGTAGGCAGGAAGAAAAAAAAATTGGAACTTGAACTTAAAAATGAATGTTAAAAACTATTTTTACAAGTAATTAGAGAAAATTTAAAAAAAAATTTCCAAAATAAAATAAAAATAATAAAACCGAGAAAAGCAGGGTAGCTTTAAACATAGCATGAAGTATTTATTGTATAATTTTTCTGGAAATGGAAATGTGTTGTTTGAAGCTGTTATTCTTATCTATATTCTATGTGACAGTTACTTTTTCTCCTTCATTTTGAATTTAAGTGTTAAAATTTTAAAAACAATAAAAAGAAAGAAAATAATGGTGTGAACTGCAAAACACTTTTCACACAAATAAAGTCAGAGCTAATCAGTTAGAAAAATATCAAGTACTCCTGGGTAGGCCGAGCAAATATAATAAAAATGACAATACTACCTAAATCAATCTACTTATTTAGTGCCATACCAATCAAACTACCAAGAAATGATTTTACAAATCTAGAAAAAATAGTAGCAAAGTTCATCTGGAAGAACAAAAGGTCAAGAATTTCAAGTGAATTAATGAAAAAAAATGCTAATGAAGGTGGCCTAGCTGTGCCATATTATATAAAACCATATTATAAAGCAGTAGCTATCAAAATCATTTGGTACTGGCTAAGAAATAGAATAATCGACCAGTGGAATATGTTAAGATCAAATGACAAAATAAGCAATAACTAAAGCAATCTAGTGTTTGACAAACCCCAAAACCCCAGCTTTTGGGAACTAGCATGGAAGAAATTAGGGCTCAACCCATGCCTAACACTACATACCCAGATAAGATTTAAATGGATTCATGATTTAGACATAGTGATATTATGAACTAATTAGAGGAACATAGAATAGTTTACCTCTCAGATCTGTGGAGAAGGAAGGAATTTGTACCCAAAGAAGAACTGGAATTCATAATTGAGTGCTAGATAGATTATTTTGATTATATTAAGTTAAAAAAATTTTTGTACAAACAAAACTAATGCAGACAAGATCAGAAGGGAAGCAATAAATTGGGAAGTCATTTTTACATTTAAGGTTCTTATAAAGGCCTCATTACTAAAATATATAGTGAACTGATTCAAATTTATAAGAATCCAAGCCATTTTCCAACTGATAAATGGTCAAAGGATATGAACACACAATTTTCAGATGAAGAAATTAAAACTATCATATGAGAAGCTGCTCTAAATAACTATTAATCAGAGAAATGCAAATTAAGACAACTCTGAGATACTACTTCATACCTCTCAGATTGGCTAATATTACAGGAAATGACAAAGATAAATGTTGGAGGTGATGTGGGAAAACTGGGATACTAATACATTGTTGGTGGAGTTGTGAATGGATCCAGTCATTCTAAAGAGTAATTTGGAACTATGTTCAAAAAGTTATCAAACTGTGCATACCCTTTGACCCAGCAGTGTTTCTATAAAGCCTATATCCCAAAGAGATCTTAAAGGAAGGAAAGGGACCCACATGTGCAAAAAATGTTTGTGGCAGCCCTTTTTGTAGTGGCAAGGACCTGGAAACTGATGCACATTAATTGGAGAATGGCTGAATAAATTATGGTATATCAATGTCGTGGAACATTATTGTTCTATAAGAAACAACCAGCAGGATGATTTCAGAGAGGCCTGAAGGGACTTGCATGAACTGATGCTAATTGAAATGAGGAGAACAGGGATAGATATCATTATACACAGCAACAAGACTATATGATGATCAATTCTGATGGATGTGACTCTTTCCAATAATAAGATGATTGATGCCAGTTCCAATATTCTTGTGATGAAGAGAACTATCTACACCCAGAGGGAGGAGTGTAGGAACTGAATGTGGATCGCAACATAACATTCTCACTCTTTTTATTGTTGTTCACTTGCATTTTGTTTTCTTACTCATTTATTTCTTTTTTTAATCTGATTTCTCTTGAGCAGCAAGAGAATTGTATAAATATGTTTATACATATTGTATTTTTTTATTTTATTAAAACTTTATTTGCAAAACATATGTATGGGTAATTATTCAACATTAACACTTACAAAGCTTTCTATTACAAATTTTCCCCCCTACTCCCCACCCTTCCCCTAGATGGCAGGATACCCACTACATGTTAATTATGTTAAAATAGTTGAGAAATCAAATATATGTATACATATTTCCACACTTATTATTTTTGTGCAAGAGAAATCGTATCTACAAGAAAGAAAAATCAGAGAAAGGAAGCACAATGCAAGCAAACATCAATAGAGAACATAAAAATGTTATGTTGTGGACCATATTTCATATCCCTCTCTCTGGGTGTATAAAGCTTTCTTCACTGAACAATTGGAAGTGGTTTGAAACATTTTATTGTTGAAGAGAGCCATGTCCATCAGAATTGATCATCATATAGTATTGTTGTTGCTGTGTATAATGATCTCTTGGTTCTGCTCATTTCATTCAGCATCAGTTCATGCAAGTCTCTCCAGGCCTCTCTGAAATCATCTGGCTGTTTGTTTCTCACAGAACAATAATATTCCATGACATTCATATACCATAATTTTTTCAGCCATTCTCCAATTGATGGGCATCCATTCCATTCCAGTTTCTAGCCACTACAAAAAGGGCTGCCATAAACATTCTTGCATATGTGGGGCCCTTTCCTTCCTTTTATACATATTGTATTTAACATATATTTTAACATGTTTGACATATATTGAATTGCTTGCCATCTAGGGGAAGGGATGGGGGGAAGGGGAAGAAAATCTGAAACACAAGTGTCAATGTTGTCAAATTTTCCATGCATTTGTTTTGAAAATAAAAACCTTTATTAAAAAAAAAGAAAATAAAGGTGTGAAGAAGCTTTACCAAAAGGGAAATTAAATACTGGTATTTAGTAGCTTGATTTTACTAAAATGTTATTATTACTTAGCTCAGTCTCATACTTTCACCAGGTTTAGTTTCAAATTATTTCCAGCTGCCTCAAAAAAGCAAACTTGCAAAGGATAAGTATTGGCCAACCATTAGGATATTCAAAATAATGTGCATAGTTTTTGAAGCCAAAGGCACAGGAAGAGTTTTTTAAAAATGGCAGAATTATTGGATAGAATAAATAAATATGGTTCCTTCCTAAATTCTAACCCCCTTTTTGATTTGTAAATTAAAAAATGGTTGAGAAAAATGTAGTGGAGTTAAAAGATATAGGTTTCAGATACAATTTCAAATTATTAGATGCATCTTCAACATAGATATTATGATGGTGTAGGGAAAAGGCCATTGGATTTAATTTTGATCTCAAAGGACATGGTTTGATTGATTATTCTCTATGTGGCAAACTATTTAACTTGGCAGTGTAGGCTTTCTCATTCAAAAATATAACATTTAATGTAATATTTTATGGCATTATTCATCACAATTCAACTTCATATATTATTTCTTTATAATATGAATTCATTTTATGCAAGCTATTTAGATCTCTCTCTTTTACTTGAATGCAGGCTTTAATAAGAAACATTTCTCATTTACACTTGAAACAATATCACTTTTAGTATAGTGATACTCCCATGATAATGCTCAATAAAGATGTGATGATGATAAAGGCACCTTTTCTTCAAAATGTGTCACTAAGGATTCATAAAGTCTATGTGTACTATAAAATCTATTGTCACCTCCTCCCCTCATTGGTCCAAAGGATTTAGAGCCCCAAAGGACCATCGTGAACACATAGTCCAAGCTTCTGATTTTATATTTTTTGAAACTGAGCCCTTAAGATGAGATTTTAAGTGATTTACTCAAAGTTAAACATTATTAAATAGTGGGATTTGGAGTAAAATCCAGATCTTTTGACTCCAGTAATCTTTCCTCTCTATAACTTTTTTTTTTATTTTTGATCTTTCAATCCCTCTTCAATCCCTTCTACATTCCAAACTCATGCTTTTATTCAGCAAGAAGTTTTCATTTAGGGTTTAATAAATATTACCACAAAAACCTGGTTTTCTGAGAATTAATGTGCTACTATAAATACATAATATAATTCTGAAAATACTGGACTTCTTTCATACCTGACACAGATAAAAGGCTGGCACAAACATATGATTTCTAATTTGTACCATGGCAGTATTCAGAGGCTAGGGTGTAAAATTATTACTACATTTTGTGATCCATTTGCTTTTCAGTTATCAGCTAATCTCTATTTTTGGACAATATTCCTGACAATTCTGAAAGCTACCTTTTGGGAGTGATTATACATAGGATCAAAGTCACATATTGACAATGAATAAGACATCATTTCCTAAACTATAGCTATCAGTAATGATGCTAAATATCTAATGAAGAGCATTGAAATCATTGTATATGTCATTCTAAAATTTTCAAAGTATCTTATCTATGAGGCTGCTAATGTTTGTACCACCTTTTATTGCTGGTTTTATTTGAGATTGGATATGAAATGCATACATGGGCTAAAAGCAACAAGCTTGCAATTTTGCTACATGAGTAAAATTAGTTGGCACAATGTAGCATATTATTACTGATTATGTTGACAGATTAAATTTATTTTATTTAATGTTATAGACACATTATTTGGAGATCTAATGCCCTTTAAACATGAGTGAGTCCTTTCTATATAAAGGTGAAGGTTCTCAAGTTCATTGTATGTGAAAATCAGTCAATATATATGGAGATATTTAGCATGGAGAAGAGAATATTTAGTTCAGCATACCAACTGTCTTCAAGCATTTGAAGGAATATGAGGGGAAATAAGACTTGGAATTGTCTGTTCTTCCCAACTCTGTAAAGTTAGGTGCAATAAATGAAATATCACAGGAGATTTTAGTTTGATGTAAGGGGAAATTTTTTTTCTAACAATTAGGCTTATCCAAAAAAATATAATTGATTTCCTTAAGTAGAAAGTCTTCAAGTAAGGGGGGAAAGGAGTATGAGTATGATGTGATATAGACAGAATTCTTTTATGATTGAATCAAAGAACACACTGATTAATTGCAAACACAATTAATTGCAATAATTTCATAGTCCATAGTACTGTGGACTACATAGTTATTAATGTTCTTTCCAATTACCATGTATCTTATTTTGTGGGACTGCTAACCTCAGACAGTAATAGACAATGGTTGATTAGGGGCTTAGTTATCCTACAAATAGTTATTGAAAAACTATCAACTATAACTTAAAGGCATAGAATACCTACAATTTCACTCCAAAGGTCTCTACTGCGACAAAAATCACAAATTTCTAAGACTATTATATGATAGTAAGGGGGTAGTCTGGGATCGATTATTGTATAATACTACATGCATAGACTTCTTTATACTATTCGTATCAACATCATTTCACAACTCTCATCAATACTTTCTAGCCGAATCCTAGTGTGATATCATGATATTCTTCAATTTTGGCATTAACTATACAGTTTTCTAAAAACATTTGAGACTGATTCTATAATTGATTGATACCACTTATTAAAAATGGTAGCTGTGATCAGAGAAATGCAAATTAAGACAACTCTGAGGTACCGCTACACACTTGTCAGATTGGCTAAAATGACAGGAAAAGATAATGACGAATGTTGGAGGGGATGTGGGAAGGCTGGGATGCTGATGCATTGTTGGTGGAACTGTGAACGGATCCAGTCATTCTGGAGAGCAATTTGGAACTATGCTCAAAAAGTTGTCAAACTGTGCATACCCTTTGACTCAGCAGTGTTTCTACTGGGCCTATATCCCAAAGAGATCTTAGAGGAGGGAAAGGGACCCACATGTGCAAGAATGTTTGTGGCAGCCCTTTTTGTAGTGGCTAGAAACTGGAAACTGAAGGGATGCCCATCAATTGGAGAATGGCTGAATAAATTATGGTATATGGATGTTATGGAATATTATTGTTCTGTGAGAAACGACCAGCAGGATGATTTCAGAGAGGCCTGGAGAGACTTGCATGAACTGATGCTGAGTGAAATGAACAGAACCAGAAGATCATTATGCACGGCAACAACAATACTATATGATGATCAATTCTGATGGACATGACTCTATTCAACAATGAAATGTTTCAAACCGCTTCCAATTGTTCAGTGAAGAAAGCCATATACACCCAGAGAGAGGGATGTGAAATGTGAATCACAACATAACATTTTCATGGTCTCTATTGATGTTTGCTTGCATTGTGTTTCCTTTCTCTGATTTTTCTTTCTTGTAGATACGATTTCTCTTGCACAAAAATGATAAGTGTGGAAATATGTATACATATATTCGATTTGTCAAGTATTTTAACATAATTAACATGTAGTGGGTATCCTGCCATCTAGGGGAGGGGTGGGGAGTGGGGGGGAAAATTTGTAACAGAAAGCTTTGTAAGGGTTAATATTGAAGAATTACGCATACGTACGTTTTGCAAATAAAAGTTTTAATTTAAAAAAAATGGTAGCTGCCATAGAATCTCAGTACTATTGAATTTCCTTTGCCCCAGTCTTCTAATGGTGACCTTAACTGTTTAGTTCTTTTTTATGTAGATGGCATTCTATTTTTCCAATTACATGTAAAGATAATTTTAACACTGATTTTTTATAAGATTTTGAGTTCAAAATTTGTTTTCCTATTTCTTTTCCTTTCCTTTTCCCAAAGATGGCAAGCAATCTGATGTAGGTTATACATCTGCAATCCTGTTAAACATATTTCCATATAAGTCATATTGCAAAGAAATGGAACAAAAGAAAAATATAAAAGAACACAGAAAGTGCAAATAATATGCTTCAGTCTATATTCAGATTCTATCAGTTTTTTTCTCTGAGTATGAATATCATTTTCCATTATGAATTTTTTGGGCTGTCTTGGATTTTTACATTTTTGGGGACAACTAAATCATTCACAGTTGATTATCTTACAGTTTTCTCTTATTGTGCATGATATTCTCCACTTTTTGCTCACTTTGAATTAGTATACATCTTTACAGATTTTTCTGAAATCTACCTACTCATCATTTTTATAAGACAACAGGATTCCATTACGTTCATCTATCACAACTTGCTCAGCAATTTCCAATTAATGGACATTCCCTCAATTTGTAATTCATTGTCACCATAAAAAGTTGCTGTAAATATTTTGTATTACTTTAGGTACTTTCCCCTTTTTTTGTGATTTCTTTGATATATAGACCTAGTAGAGGTATTGTACAGAAAAAAATGTACATGATTTGATTGCCCTTTAGGCAAAGTTCCAAATTGTTCTTCAGAATGCTTAGATCAGTTCACTACTCCACCAGGAATGCATTTTCACTCTTTAATTCCTTTGTACAATTATAGCTATTATTGATCTACTTGTCCCTTGAATATCATTTCATAGAAACTCAGCCTTTAAATATATATATATTCTGTTCCAGGTGCTTAAAATAAAAGTGGTGTTACCTCTCCTTTATACGCATTCTTTATGATTCACAAAAGGTCATGGTGGTATCTGATTCCAAATTGTAAGGAAAACAATTAAAAGCATATTATCTTTTTGCTATCTTATTTTATAAGTTCAGTTCAGGAGAATTTTCTCAGATCTTGAATTCTAAAATTCTTCTCTTATATAAGGCAATCATTTAATGTAGACACTTTACTCATCTTTACTGTGTCTTTATTGTAGTTTTCATAGTTCATTGATGTCATAGTTCACAGATCTAGAACTAGGAGTGAGCTCAGAAGTCCACTTAATTTTCATTTTATAGAAAAACAGATACAGACAAGCTGAGTAATTTATCGAAGTTCATATAAGAAATCACCCTCAGGTATATAATTTGAACCCAAAACCTCTGGCTCCAGATTAAGTAATGATTTTCCTATAGGACTGAAATCCATTCTTTATTCACTTTGAATAGGAGAAAGATAAATGTGCCTGAATATCTCTATGATATAAAATCAATATTGAAAATTTATCTGAGTAGAGATTTGGGATTTGCTAATAGATTTTCAGGCACTTTGTCAGTTCATCAGTATGTCTATACTTTTCAGAAGTTGGAGTAGAGGATCAATACATCCTACCTTTATCATGAATCTCACCACATAGTGATGTAACTTTGCACTAATAAGCCTCCAAAATAACTTCAAATCATGTTTTAAAGGTGATAACAATCTTGATCAAGAGTAATTTATAAATTTGTTCATAATCACTAAATGATTATGTGGATAAGTGATTACTTGGCTATACAGCAGTCATTGAAAAAGAATCATACATGGCATTGTAAAATCTGACTTAGCTTCTTCAATGATCTGAGCATCAAGGTTTCCTTATGAAAGTATCTCATTACCTTTAATAACTTTACATACAAGCCTACATACTAACTCAGAAATAAGAAAAATCAGGTCTTAACTAAGTATACTTTTGTTTCTGTTTATTTTTCCTAAAGTAGGATTAAAACAACACACTCAAAAATCACTGCCATTTCCTTTTTTTTATTTGTTTGTTTTGTTTTAAAACAGAACAGCTTTTTGCTTGAAGCATTGTTAGGTTTTTAAGTCCTGCTATGTCATCTAATTCTCCAATGCTTTTTCTCATTGATTCATTTTTGACAATGCTCTCAACAGCAATATTAGGCCAAGAACAATTTTCTCTATTAGTTGTTTTTCGTTATGGAATATAGTTGTTTTCATTCAGAGCTGGTGTGTTTTATTTTATTAAAAGAGAGAAAGACAGAGAAAAACTAAAAATGAGCAACAGAGAAAGAGAGTGAGGGAGAGACAAAGAGAAACGGAAAGACAGAGATAGAGAGACAGAAAGAAATAGAAATGGTTGGAACTACAGACAGACAGACAGACAAAGGCAGAAAGGCACAGACAGAGAGAAAAAGCAGCAGAAGCTACCCAGACATGTGCTTGTGTGCTTGTGTCTTCCTTCCTTCTCTCCTTCCTTCCTGCCTTCTTTCTGTTCTTCTTTCCTTCCTTCTTTCTTTCCTTCCTTCCTTTTTCTTCTTCTTCTTCTCCTTCTTGTTCTTCTTCTGCTTCTTGTTCTTCTTGTTCTTGTTCTTCTGCTTCTGTTTCTTTCTCTTCTTTTTAGTTTTGTGCATGATATTTTATTTTTTCTTTAATAAATATTTTTCTTCTTATCTCTATAATCTCAATTTTTCTCTAATCTCAATCCCTCCATGCCAAAAAAGTGAAGAAATCCCTTGCAACAATACACATACTTGTTTGAGCAAGAAGTATTACTATATTGGTGATTTTCAAAAATACTTATCACACAAACTAGTTCATCACCTCTCTCTCTGGAAGTAGACAACATTCTTAGCAATGATCCTCTACAATCATGATTAATAATCACAATTATAAGAATTCTTAGGTTTTTAAAAAACATTTTTCCAACATCATTATAGTATAAATGGTCCTCCTAGTTACTTTTCTTTCATTCTTTATTGTTTCGAAGATAAATTCAAAGAGCGCTCACTCCCTCATCTCTTCCTCTTTGGGGTCCCTTGATTATATGAGATAAATACACACCTAATGTCTTCTATTTTTTCCCTAGCATATCCTTTACCCCTTTTCCTTTCCTTCCTACTTTTAAAAACCTTTAAACATTTAAAAAAAACACTTTCAGATTCACCCCCAACATGACACATGTTAATGTAATTGTTCTAAGGGGATGCTTTCTTCCTCCAACATGAGAGTGCAAATAGTTTATTCTTAATAAAGTCTTTTCCAGTTGTTATCTGTATTTTATTTATCTTCCTCTTTACTTTTGTTTGTTTTTCAGAATTTCTACTAATTTTTACTATTATTCTTTTCACCAGGAATGCTTAGAAATCCCCAATTTCATTAAAGATCAATCTTTTCCCTTTGTAGGATTATACTCAGATTTTATTCAATTATTTTCTGATGGAAATTTACATCCCAACATCTTTTTGGAATTTTTTTTTATGCTATGCATTTCTTTAAAGTGGTAAACTGCTAAATCCTGTATAATTCTATCTGTGATTCCCTTATAATCAAGCTATTTCTTTCTGACAACTTGCAATATTTATTTTTTAACCTGGGAATTAGCTGGACTTGGCTATAATGTTTCTATTTTTGTTAGGTTTCTTTCAAAAGGTTACTGGTGAATTTTATATTTTTAGGCTGTACTCTGTTTATAAGACATCTCTTGAGTTTTCTTTTATAATTTCTTGGAATATGATATCCAGACCCCCTTTTTGTGTAACTTTTAGGCAGTTTATGTTTTCTTGATTTTTTTTTCTATATTAGTTGCATTTGATATGTGATTTTACATTTTCTTTTATTTTTTTCAATCTTTTGTCTTTTTTTAAATATTTTTGTTGTCTCATGAAACTATTAATGTTTCAGTTCATTCTAATTTTCAGGAAATCTGTTATTTGAGGAAGTTATTGTATCTTTTGCACAAAGTTGTTAGTTCTCTTTCTAAATTTCTGCTCCATAATTCATTTATTTTCCAGTTCTTTCTTCTATCATGTTAATTTCATTTATAATAAAATTATACATTTTATCTCTTTATGCATTCCCTCTATGAAGTTTAATAGACCAGGGTGGTGAAAAGAAGACAATTTAGTTGTGTACTAAGTGTAGAAATTTCTTGTTTAGTTGGAGTACTTCTGTGTATACCATAGTTAGTGTGAATAAAAAGAGTATGCCTAAGAGTAAATGCAATGCAAAGATGTTATAGTGCAGTTCAATCTTGAAGCACTGGATGTTGTATATGAATTTGGAATGGGGAGGACAAACTTATGTACAGTGAAGAGTTTGTCTTTAAGGAGTATGGTAAATAAAAGGAGTCATAGGATGGGTGTGAAGGCTGATGCATTTAGCTGTGAAAGTCTTTGAAATACTAATACCTACATTACTTGCTTCACAATATTATTGTAAAGGAACATTGGTTTATAAATGTGATTATTAAGTATTACTTCTCATTGGAGAAATTTTAGCTATCTCCCAAAACCAAAATGTTGTGTTGTTATTTTGTGCACTGAAAGGATTTGTTGACATAAACATAGGAATAATATTTTGGATTCAGTGGATAGAGGCAAAAATCTATATATCTCAGATCAATAGGCAATTAGAAAGATGAAGAGAATTCAAAATAGGGAATGTAGAACCCCAGACAAATTCCATTAAGCATAAACCAAAAAGATAACCAGAAAATCAGCATTTAAAAACAAAATAAAACAATGATTAATAAGGGAATGAATTTTTGACAGCATCAATTTTCTTTTCTCATCAACGTGGGACATAGTGCATGCAAAATTATTCATAATATACCACATGCTTATTATTACAGACTAAAAAGAAAAGATATATATGAATATATGATCATATACAGATATATATAACTGCATGACTTTACACAAATACACACAGGACAATGATCATTTTGCTCCAATAGTTTTTATACAGAAAAAAAAAATGAATTAAAATCATCTGCTAACAAAATCAAAGTTTGGAAAGACCAGCCAAGATCATTAAGTCTGAAGTGACAGAGAAAAGGTAAAGATAACCATGGTAGAAATCTAATGAAAGATCAAATAGTCAGACATTTTATGATGTCACAATATCAAAGAACCCAAAAAGAAAAAAAAAATCTTAAAACAGATATTCAAGCTCTGGAGTCTTAACAGTAGAAGTCCTTAGATACAAATTAAATAGTTATTTTATTATAGGTTACCTCTTGATGAAAAAGGGCTTGAACGGGAAATCTTTCTGTTCCTTTCACAGAAATTTTTTTTAATTAGAGACTTAGACTTAGTTGATAGCTCTAATAATCATAGCAGCAGAATTTAACTATTTTGTGTTTAACACCATCACTATTGATAATTAATTATATGCCTTCAGCTATTCTTTAGATTTCTAATTTTTCCATCTATAAAAGGGGGTGTTTGTTGTTATGAGAAAAATAAATATTATAAATTCAATGCTAAATTAATATGAGGAATATTCTCACAGTTACAACCTGAGTTATTAGAGACAGGGAAATGGTGAATTAAATTTTAAGTGCCTTAGCAACTAGAATTAAAATTTTTGTTATATATAGAATAATAATATTATGTGAAAAGTGAAGGGACTAAGATTTTTTTTCCAAATTCCTATTTAAATTAATGATAAATTATATAAAGATAAAAAGATGCCAAAAATTCTAGATTCCCAAAGATTTTTTTTTATTTGAGTGCCATCCTAAGTTGTCATGAAGCAGTATATGAAACAGAAGAAACAACTCTGCATCTGGAGTCAAAGTATATAAGTTCAAATCCTTATTATTATTATGATTAATATTATGTCTATCACTTGGTCAAGTCACTTAATTATCCTCCCTGGATCTTAATTTCATGTTTTGCTAAATAAGAGTATTGGCCTAAAAGATCTTTTATGTGCCTTCCAATCCTGAATCAATGATTTTTTAATATGAAGAAGGAAATTGACATTGATTTTTTTTTATCTTAAAGGAGAAAGGAAAAGATAAGTTCCTATGAAAATTATCTGTTTTGTGATCACCTGGATCAACAAGCACCTGTTTAACATATGGTATCTTCTGAGCACTACATTATATTTTCTTATCAAGCTGTCCTTTATCTTATCAGTCATTTTGTTGATTCAAGTCAACAACCATTTATTGAGTACCTGCTAAGAACCTGATGCTGTGCTACATAATAGGGGAAGTAGTAATGGGAATATGGCTGACTAATATCAAATTGTTAAGTAATTTGGATTGAAAAAGCCTTTTACTTATTCTTGTAAGATGATAGCTCTCTAATTCTCATATGGACAAGAATTATTGTCATATCAGTTCTGAAATACTTTTGTGCTAATTAGAATTATATTGATTCTCCTGAATAAGTAAATTTCAATATCTTTATGTTGATATATGTAGTTCAACTTTACAATATTAAAATTAATTCTGTAATGTGGAAAAACATCAAAGACTTTTAACATAATTATCATGTAATGGATATCCTGCCATCTAGGGGAGGGGTGGGGAGTAGGGGGGGGAAATTTGTAACAGAAAGCTTTGTAAGGGTTAATGTTTAGGAATTATCCATACATATGTTTTGCAAATAAAAAATATTAATAAATTTTAAAAAATTAAATTAAAAAAAATCAAAGACTTTTTTTAACCTAACATTAATTTGGAACTTTCAGAAACAAACTTTTTCCACCTGACTGAACTAAATGCTTTCATTAACACAAAAATTATAGCTGATTTTTACAATTAGGACAACAGAGTTACTGCAAGTGTACTTTTAATGACGATATATATATATTTTTAATTACACTTTTAATTTCTGGAATAAGCATTTCTATAACATACTACACAATAAAAAAGTTACACATATGTAACTGCAAATCTATTATGTACAAATTGCTATTATTTTTAAACATATAATAAAATGATGTTTCTTTTTATTTATATGTGTTTTTATGTATATATGTCATCTCTAGATGCATCTAATTAGCTCATCAAGGTTTATCTCTATCTTGAAGTAGCATTTATACAGTTTCTGGAACCCGGATGATCTGATTTCAACTCCTGAGACATATTGATTGCTGTGGTCCTAAGTCATATAACCTTTTGAGCTTCCAGTTATCACTAAAACTTTCAGGTAGAGTAGAGCTACTGATCTGCATTGGGCAAAAGATGTTGTTGTTGTTTGTCCTTTATTTCTGAAGAGGATCATGGCATCAGGGAGGTGATGCCTTGACAAGCAAGTGAATTGGATTTAAGTGAGACAGAAGATAGAACTCTCTACACAGACAAAAATCACAGGCCCATTTACTTTCTTTTCTGATGATTTGTCAGAGACTTCTTAAATCAAAAGAGGGAAGCATTTTAGAGGTTGCCCTTTTGATTGGAGAAAAAAAAATGCAGGACCCAAATGAAAATGTTTTGAATGAAATGAAAGTATTCTCATGTCTGCATGATTACCCTGTTCCTTCTGAGTTTGGCCTTTTGAAAATAAAGGATTATTATTATTCATTACATCAGCATTCATTGGGCCTAATAGAAATCTTGGCTAATGGTGTTTTGGTGCCTCTGTCCTAAGGAAATTCTGACTCAGGATGCTTCAGTTCATCTTGTCTTCTTACTGATACTGGCTAAATTTTGATTGAGTAGTATGCATGCACAATGAGGTTGCCTATCAAAGCAATTTAAAGTAGAAAAAATCATTCTTATATTTTTGATTTAATGAAGTGCTAATTTGCCTAAAACAAGAATTTTTTATAGCTTACATGACAGTAGAGAAATATAAGATATGGTATTTTCATATTCTAGAGTACTTTTTGCCACATTAAGTGTTCTGTAGTGAATTGTGGTGACTTAAGGAATTCAAAAGACCTGGGTCTGAATCCTATTACAAGCTACCTCTGTGACATTCAACAAATTACCATTTCTGAATCTCAATTTCCTTATAAGTAAAATCATCATCATCATGAAGAATTTGCCTCATAGGACTATCATAAGTATCAAATGATACAATATGTCTAAAGTATTTTATAAACCACACAGTACTATATAAATGTGTTCTCTTATTAGTAGTATTTATAGGCACTTTATAATACTTTTTGCTCCATTACATACAAAATAAAATGGATATAAACATTTTAAAGTGAAACTTTTTTGGTAACTACCCATTTTGTCAGCAGGTATGAAGGATTTACAAAAAACATGGACAAGTATCTCACAGTATATTGTACACTTTACAATAGAAGGAGTAGCCATAAGGATTAAACTTCTTATCCATCAATTTATTAAGTAAGTTTATTTCTCTATTAAGATCCAGTAACAAGTCCTACTTATTAATGGAAATTTCTGATCTACAATTGGTAATAGACCATGATAATTAAAAAAGAACTACCATACACATTAAATATCAGTTAGGTTTTTCTGGTGATTAATGTCAGTATTTTCACATTCAACTAAATTTTAAAGGGTAAAGGAGAATAGGCTACAAAATTATATACAATTATAAAGGGAAAAGCATGTTCTGCATAATGGTACTATTTTCCAATAAAATATATAAAATGATTACTATTTTATAGAAATATAGAAAATGGTGATTTATTTTATTCAGTTGTTTCAATTGTAACCAATTCTTTGGCAAAGAGACAATAGTGGTTTTTGTTTTCCTTTTCCAGTTCATTTTATGGACCAGAAACTGAAGCAAACAGAGTTAAGTAACTTGCCCAAGGTTATGCACCTATTAAGTGTCTGAGACTGGATTTGGAATGATGCAGATGAATTTTCCTGATTCCAAGCATAGTGTTTTATCTATTATGCTATCTGGCTGCCTACCTAAATGAGCTACAAAGATACCTTATATCAATACCCAGAAAGCAGAGGGAGGCAGTTTAATTTATATTTTCTTCATTTTCCATTGCAAAGTGAATTTCCCTTCTCTACTCTCTCACCCCAAGCACTCTCTAGCAATCAGGCTTTTTCCTAAAACATGAGGTTTAAATATTCATATCATTATAAGGATATACTTTAAACAAGTCTCAAAAAAAGTTATACTACCAGTATCAGGTTGTCTATATAGAAATTATTTTTTAAAAGTTTGTGAAATGACCCCCCAAATTGATTCTAATACAATCATATTTATGAATTTTTCTGAGCATATTCTATAATCTTGTGATCTATATTTTCCCTCTGAGACTAACATTCCTTATGCACATTATTTCTATTGTCCAATACTTATATTTCATTATAAAGGCTTAAAGTAATTTACAAAAGTTATCTGATCATGGCAGCTTATTCTTATAAAGTAGACATAGACTGAGCATTATTCACTTCATTTACATTTAAGGATATCAGAGGAAGCATAGATTGAAGTGTATTTCTCTGTTGTTTGTTTTATTATTTATTCTCTTGCAAAGTTATACTTTAAAGAAGAACTGGCATAAAATAACTGTTACTGTTTTCACAACCTATTGCAAGTCAAGTGGAAGATGAATATAGACTTTAATCAGTAATGTATTTTTAAAATAGCATGGCTTATTTTCTCTTTATTACAGCCACTTGATATAATTCTTACAAGGGAATTTACTTATTAATACAAAAAGTAAAAGTATAATGCTTAATTTACCTTTCTCCAACATGAAATATAGATGAAATCTATGTATCTAGATTACTTATTATTTTTCACTCAATCTATCAAATTGATTTTAATAAAAATTTTGGGGAGGGTATAGAGAAACAATGAAAGATTATATTACTTAGGTTGGCCAAGAAATATTTTTCTTCTCTCTCCCCTTAAATGAAATGATCATCATTATAGTCAATATTATGAACAGTGGGGAAGAACTACTTTGTTTCTCCTAGTCATATGCTAAAGGAATTCTTCTGATGCTATTTAACATGCACCGAGACTGAGCATAGATAGAAACCTCCCAGGCTACAGGTAAGAAGAAATAGAAAACTTTAATGTTAAACTAAAACCAAAACTCAGGAAACATGAAGCTGAGATTAGGGATAAGAATAGGAAAAATTGTACTCAGAACAGAAGCAGAATCAGTACCATGATGATGAACAGCATATAAAAAGATAAAAGAGTCACACCTTAAAGGATCAATATTTAAATGAATAAAAGTTCAAGTTTCAGAAAGACATTATTCTATGTCCTCCATATTTGTTGGAGGCATGTGCATATTTTTATGCCTGGCTTTATGAGGGCCCTTCCAACTTTTAGCTGAAACTGCATCATCTCTAACTCCCACTCATAATGAGTTATATCTTATAGAAAAAAAAAGAAAGGTTTAAATGTATTTAAATATGTTTCATCAGTTTTGCAATTCTTGGTGCCTAAGAAAAATCTCTAATCTAATGTCATATTTGGATATCTTTGCATTTCCACTTAGGTGAGAGCAATCTTCTTTATATTGCAGGACCCAAACAATGACCAAATAGGGCTTGGCTTGGCACCTATTGGTTCTCAATTGAATGGAAAAAGCAATCTGTTTTAGCCAAAAACCTTGAGATCTTTCCCTCCCAGATTCATTCATACATTCATTTATTTACTTAGATTTTTTTTTTCTCTAGGTGAAAGAGGAGATTGTTTGCTTCAACTGCTGCCAAGCCTTAATCACTCTATGACAAACTTAGACTTGTTGAATACCTTAACTTAAAAAGACTAAGGTCTCCCATTGCATACTGAGCTATTTCCAGTCATCCTTATTATATCTGGTCACTGAAACCAGATAGCTCTGGGAGGCAAGGGAGAAAGACAAGTGACCTTGCCCAGCCCTCTGTCATTTGAATCCAATTCACTTGCATACGATGGCATCACCTTCCTGAGGTCATAGTCCCTTTGAAGGACAAACAATAATAACAACAATCTATTTATATTGTACATCTTCCTTTGTATTTCTTCAATGGCTATATATCCATATGAATTCTTGTATTTGGAGTAAATCTTCAATATAAAACACTGAGAGAATCCTTTTTTAATTTTTTTAATTTTAATTTTTTTAATTTTTTTTTTAATTTGCAAAACATATGTATGGGTAATTCTTCAACATTAACCCTTACAAAGCTTTCTGTTACAAATTTTTCCTCCCTACTCCCCACCCCTCCCCTAGATGGCAGGATATCCACTACATGTTAATTATGTTAAAATACTTGACAAATCGAATATACGTATACGTATTTCCACACTTATCATGAGAATCCTTCTTTTTAAAACAAATAATCATTACTATTTTTTTCTTTTGGAATATTGTATATTTGCCTATATACACTAGAATCATAAATTGTGTGGCCCAACATACAAACAAAAAAAACAACTATAAATCTAAATTTTGTGACAAAATTATCAATTATGTTCCACTTAATTCTGGCAGTCTGCCAATGTGTTAGGATTTTTTTTTAATTACTTGTCCTTTTCTCCATGATGTAATTTTACAGTTTTCTTTTACTAGAACAATTTTTTTGATATAATAGTCATGATTAACTATTGTACATGGAAAGCAACTTAGCTTGACTTATATATGGTACCATAAAATAAATAGATATTAATTGAACATCAATAATTTTATGGATATATAAATGGTTTTCAATGTGTCCTTGATTAAAATTGTCACAAAATATCAGTTGTACTTTCTGTTTCTTTATAACCAGACATTACTATAAATATTTTAAGTAGAAAAATATTCACTGACAAAATTTAGTGTTTGAACCATATTAAAATATCTTAGCAAAAAACCCCAATAGATTATCAAAAGAAAATTTTATGCTTTTCTTTCCATCTCCTTACCATCTGTTTTTTTCTTCCTTCTTATAGTTGAACTTGAAATCAGAACCCACATACTATAAAAAAATCAAAGCTGGTGGTCTCTTAAATCTTTGCAATTTCATGGATCAATTCTCACAAAATATTCTCATTAAATAACTTACAGCTTTCGCACTTTGTCCCAGATTGCAATCATTATGCCACTGTGTCAATGGAGACTTGAGGCTGCTCCTAATATATATTAATCCTATGTCACACAGGGAGAACCTCTTTTAGTTATAAGAAGACATGCTATGTTATCACATTATGATTTGCCAGTATAATGGTAAAAACCATAGCCAAAGTTACTTATTGGTCTTCATAAACATAACTGAAAGTAATTAGAAAGTTGGCAGTAGTAAAAAAAAATGACACCAAGCCAACTATCAGTGATTATGAAGATGCAACTGCTGCTTCGATGGTTATTTGGGTGTTTAGAAGCAGCTAAAAACATCTCTCTCTATATTTGCCAGATGCTCATTAATGTGAAAAAAAAATCGATTCTTATTTTGGGTTACTGGTCTACAAATGTCCTAAAAATTATATTGATGACTGTTTATTGGCTTTTTGCTTGTTTATTGGCTTTTAACATGTCAGTTTCTGACAATCTGAATTGATGCATTCAGATGCCATTTCTCAAGACATTTTTGAGGTTTCAGGAATAAGAAATATAACATGAAAATAGGGACATTGTGTAGTTCTTTTTTCTTTCATACAGCAGACTGACTTCATGCATACATAGATATTCTTCTGTCATCTCCTCATCCATCTTTCTTAAACATAGGCCCTACTTAGTGAAACCCTTTTGCATAGAAAGTAGAAGAGAAGTTAGTTAGAATGTTGATATCAGGTCTGCTTTTGATCTGCTATTATATGAAAGTGAGTATTTTATCTTATCACTTCACATGTAATCTTGCTCATCTGTTGCTCTAATACACTACAGGATCCTTAGGCAGCTCCTTCCACTTTTGAACAACTCAAATTTTTGTTTTTATTTTACTTTGATCCTAAATTTGACTCTTTGAAACTTCTTCCCATTGTTCTTGCATCTCAATCAGCCAATCCTTTAAGTACCCAAAGACAATTATCACATTTCCCTCCCTCCAGTCATTCTGTTCTAAATAATCATGACCAATTCACACACACGTATACAAATACTTTAAGTGAAAAATATTACTCTTCAAACTGCATTCAAACTCCATTGCTTTTTTTTTCCTTTGAGGTAGATAATATTTTTCATTATAAATCCTTTGAAACTATATTGGATCACTATCTTACTGAAAATAGCTAAGTCATTAACAATTCATCATTATATGATATTGTGTAATATTCTGCTCATTTCACTTTGAATTAATTCATCTAAGTCCAGGTTTTTCTGAAATCTGATTGATTATTATTTCTCATAATGCAGTAATATTCCACCATAATCATATACTATAACATGTTTAGCAATTTCTTAATTATTGGACATTTATTCAATTTCCAATCCTTTGCTATCAATGGGTATACACAGTTTTATATCCCTTTGAGCATACAAATCACTATCTAGAATAGTTGGATCAATTCACCACTTCAACAATGCACTAGTGTCCCAATTTTCTATATCCCTTCAAACATTTATTATTTTCCTTTTCCATTACATTAGTCAATCCAATAAATATGAGGTAGTACTCAAAGTTATACTAATTTTCATTTCTTGAATCAAAAGTGATTTAGAGCACTTTTTTTCTGACTATGGATGGAACATAACTCTAAAGGGAAATTTCTCTAAAAGACAAAGAACACACTGAAGAATTGTGTTCTGAGGAGCAAGTTATTAAACATTGAGAGAAGCTTTCTTATCAATGCTGAGATTTGGAACCACTTTGTCCTTGTTTGAGAAATACAGCAGCAGAATGCCCCCCAAAGGATGATCTGGCTTATTCAGGCAGGACATTTCCCCCCTCTCCCATCACAAAGGCTCTAACGAAGGTTGGAGTTATTTCAAACTAGAGTTTAGGGTGCCCAGGGTATTCTTGTCCATGTTAGGGCAAAAATTTAGTCCTGTGTCCAGGTTATAAAAAGGAGTGTGAGACTGTTCCGAAGGAGAAACTTGTTAACAAAAATGAAGGTTAAAGAGCTAGAATATAGAAATTTCTAGTAACTTTCACCAACTGGCTTAGTTCCAGGATTGGGAACTCTTTTACCTTACTTTCTATCTCTAGCTTTATATTTTGGAGTAATGTTCTAGCTAAATTAATGTAATTTAAAAGT
Source organism: Myrmecobius fasciatus (assembly GCA_023553655.1). Classification (NCBI taxonomy): domain Eukaryota; kingdom Metazoa; phylum Chordata; class Mammalia; order Dasyuromorphia; family Myrmecobiidae; genus Myrmecobius; species Myrmecobius fasciatus. Next base: position 174,016 of record JAJPUD010002126.1, on the reverse strand, counting down.
AATATTGATGTAATAGCACTATGTAACATCATTGATGATACTTTTTTTGGCTTGTATTTTTTTAATAATACTTATTATGGTTATGACATATAAAACTTGCTACTAGCATGTTTAAGCATCACAAAATAACATGGGGTGAGTTAATATTTTACTAGTGGGATTTTACAGGGATGTGCTGCATTCTTCTGGAACCTTTTCCAAAATTATTAAATTTTCAGTGTGAAACTTTATCCCTAACTCAGAAATCTATAAATACTATAAATTCAGACCAGATTTGTTGTTTTGCTATTAGTATAGCCTTAAGAAAATATTAATAATGCAGATTAAACTTAAAGTGTTTCATTACATATATTTTTTTAATTCTGGAGGAACAATTATTGAACAATCAATACCACCTTTCCAGATTCATCATTCAATTTCATTAAATAAACATATGTTAGGGACCAAGTGTGTATTAGATCCTATTTTAACTAAGGGTGCCACAAAAACAAAAATTAAAATATCTGCTTCTTTTTTAAAAATCATGTTTATTTAATTAATATTTTCCCTGGGTACATTTGAAACAATTGTTTTACATTTTTTATTTGATTCCAGATCCTCTCCCTTATTCACCCCCAGTTCCTATTACGAAACTATATATAAAGTTATGGAAAACATTTCCATAAAAGTTGTGAAAGAAAATAGCTCTCCTATCCAAATAAAAAAAAATAATAAAGTTTAAAAAAAGAGAGTATAATTCAATCTGTATTCAGAAACAATTAGCTTCTTCTCTTAATATGGATAGGATTTTTCATCATGAATACTTCAGAGTACCCTAGATCATTGTACTGCCCAGGATAGCAAAGGCATTTATACCTGATCATCCCAGAATATCACTATTACTTTGTATACAACACATTTCACTTTGCTTGTGTTCATGGAGGACTTTCTGGGTTTTTTATTTTTCTCCCAAGAGCATTCTGCTCCTCACTTTCCATAGAGCAGCAAAATTCTATGAGACTACCACAATTTATTCAGTCAATCCCCAATTGATTGGCCTCCCTTCAAATTCCAATTCTTTGCCCTGAAAATAGAGCTACCACAAATATTTTTATGTACACACACACACACACACACACACACACACACATCCTTTTCCTCTCCCCCTCCTCTTTAAAATGTCTTTTGATGCCTAAAAGTGACATTGTTAGGTCAAAGAATAAACATGAATTTATAGCCCTGTTGGCATAGATCATATCTTTTGATCATTTATTAATTGGGTCATGACTTTTATTTTATTTTTTTAATTTGACTCAGTTTCCTCTATATTTGAGAAATAAGACCTTATCAGAAAAATTTGCTTCAAAATTGCTTTCACAATTACTATTGCTTTTTTTTTTCTATTTTCTCTTTCCTTTCATCCTGCTTATCCTCAAGGGTTTTGCTACTGACCACTCCGTCACCCAATAAGCTCTCTTTTTTATCACACTCTCTATTTCTTGTATCTCATTCCTTTGCTATTTTCTTGCAGAATAAGATGGATTTCTGTACTTATAATTCTACACCTATGTTTTCTGTTTCCTCGTCAGATCAATTCTGATGAGAATAAAGTTCACTCACTTCCCTTTTCCTCTCCCTCTTCCCCTTCATTATAAAAGCTTTTTCTTACCTTTTTTATGGCAGGTCATTAAAACCATTCCACTTCTTTCTTTCCCTTTCTCCCAATACATTCCTCTCCCACCCCTTAATTTCATCATTTTTAAAAAAGACATAAACCTCTTCATATTCTAGCCATACCCATGACCTCTGTCAATTCCTTCAAACTGCCATAATAATCAGAAAGTTATAACAAGTTACAAGTTTCATCTTTCCATGTAGGAATGTAAACAGATAAACCTAATTAAGGTCTTTATGATATCACTTTCCTGATTACTTCCTTATGATTCTCTTGAGTCCTTTCTTCATTACTTCCTTATGCTTGTCCTGAGTCCTCTTTTTGAAAATCAAATTGTCCATTCAGTTTTGGTCTTTTCATCATGAATGTTTTAAAATCTTCTATTTCATTGAATATTCACCTTTTCCTCTGAAGGATTACACACAGTTTTGCTAGGTAGGTGATTTTTAGTTGTAATCCTTCACTCAGAAGGTGGTCACTGGATTCTTTCAATTTCTATTTTGCCCTCTGGCTCCAGAATATCAGGAGGGTTTTCCTTGGTAATTTATTGAAAGATGTTATCTGGGATCTTTTTTTGATCATGTCTTTCAAGTAGACCAATCATTTTAAAATTACCTCTTCTGAATCTATTTTCCAGGTCACTTGTTTTTCCAATGAGATAATTCACATTTTTCTATTTTTTCATTTTTTGTTTTACTTTATTCTTTATTAATTCTCATGAAGTTATTAGCTTCCATTTGCTCAATTCTACTTTTTAAAGAATTATTTTCTTCACTGAATTTTTGTACTTCTTTCACAATTAGCCAATTTTGCTTTCTTTTTTTTTTAAGGAATTCTTATCCTCATTACCTTTTTGTATTTCCTTTTTTTTTTCCTTTTCGCTGAGGCAATTGGGGTTAAGTGACTTGCCCAGGGTCACACAGCTAGGGAATGTTAAGTGTCTGAGATCAGATTTGAACTCAGGTACTCCTGACCAGGGCTGGTGCTCTTTCCACTGTGCCACCTAACTGCCCCTTTTATATTTCCTTTTTCACCATTTTCAATTCTTTTTCTAACTTTTCTTCTATTTCTCTTAGTTGTTTTTCAAAATCCCTTTTACTCTTCCATGGCCTGAGTCCAGTTTTTATTTTTCAAGGACTTTGCATGTAAGAATTTTGACTCTGCCATTATTTTCTGAATGTGTGTTTTGATCTTCCTTGTCATCATTATAACTTTCAATGGTCAGAAACCTTTTTGTTGTCTGCTCATTTTCCAAGCCTATTACTCTGCTTTTAACTTTTTGTTAAAGTAGGGCTCTGTTTCCAGGGTAAAGCATTCATTTTCCCAAGCTTCAAGGATTTTGTGTAACTGTTTTTAGAGCTATTTCTAGGGCTCTGTCCATAAGTACTCTTTTTGAACTCTTATAAGTGTCCCCACCCTACTATAGCTGTAAGATATAGTGCACTAAAGCAACAGAATCCTCCTTTACTGGCACAGGGCCAAAGCTGAGGCTGATATTGTGTTGGCATGACCTGCACTGGGCCTGCACACCCTACTCCCACCCAATTGCCACAGATCCTTTCTGCTGACTTTCCAAGTTTACTCTGATGTCCCCAGACAGAGAAGTCCAGAAGGCACCAACACTGCTACCAATTCAGATTTAGAAATTTATCCTTGCTGATACTAGGACTGGCCTGGGTCTGGTTTCAGGCTGGGACTGGAACTAGGGCTGCACTAGTTCACCCTGCTCTGGCATTGCATGCTGGGCTGTCACCCTGGTTCAACAGATCTTTTCTGTTTCCCTTGTAAGTCCTCTTTGTGGTCTCTGAAGTTGAAGGCTCTGGAAGCCACCAATACTGTTACTGGTTCAAAAGTTGGGGCTGGATCCAGGGCCTGACCCAGGGGTGGGGCTACCCTGTTGTGTCCTGCACCAGTACCACTCACTAGACACTTATCCTTGTGTCAAAGACCTTTTCTGCTGAGGTTCTAAGTTGCCTTATGCTGGAAAATGTTTTTCCCCATACTTTTTGGTGTTCTGACGCTCTAAAATTTATTTAAAGTGACTATTTAAAGGAATTTAGAGGAGGGAAGAAGTTGGGTGAGTTCCTGCCTTTACTTGGTCATCTTGGCTCCACCTCCAATAATTAAGAAATGTTTACTTCTTTCATAAAGTTTAAAATGTACTAGAGAAAATAGTATGTAAACAGATAAATGTTAAATATATACAATACAAAAATAAAATAATATTTGGGGAAGAAGAAAAAGTAATTTAGCTGGTCAGAAGTACTTTCTGTAGGTAGTAGCACTTGGTTAGTATCTTAAATGGAATCAGAAATTGTACATAGATAACATAGATAAAGAAATTTAACTTAGAAGGTAAAGAGAACTAATAATTAAGTTCAAGGAAGTTAGATTAAAAAAACACAATTGAGAAATACTGACACCGTGTTGGGATACAGACTCCGTCAGTGGCACTGCTGGTTCAAAGGGTATGCAAAGTTTTATAGTGCTTTTGGCAGAGCTCCAAATTGCTCTCCAGAATGGCTCCAATTCCACTAACAATGCATATGTGTTTCAGTTTTTCCACATTCTCTACAACATTTATCATTATCTCTTCCCATCATTTTAGCCAACTAAGAAATGTGAGGTGGTGCTTCAGAGTTGTTTTAATTTGCATTTCTGTAATCAATACTGATTTAGGGCATTTTGTGATATGTCCATAGATAGTTTTAATTTGTTCATTTGAAAACCATCTGTTCATATCATTTGACCGGTTAGCAACTGGAAAATAACTTATATTATATATTTGACTCAGTTTAGTCAGGATTCTAGGAAGATAATGGAGCAGAACAGAACATTACAAGCTCTCCAGATGTTCCCCAAAACAAGATAAAATCGTACCTCAGAACTAACATAGAGAAGAAAAAAAATAATAAAAATTTGAGGCAGAACATTTCCTCCTGGACATTTGGAAAAGATAGAAATTTCTTAATTTTAATGCATTAAAATATATAGAAAGTCATATAAGAATTTTTTTTCTGATGTTATAGATCCTGTGATCAGAGAAGTAGTGGAAAGGGATTGTAGAACCATATAATTCAAACTCCTTTTTTTATAGATAAACTGAGGTCTATGTATTTTAAGTGATTTGTTGAACATCTTATTTAATCAATTCATCACTATTAGTGATGAATTTACATTATGTATATAATTCTGTACACTTATGCTTGATTCTTTAAGAGGGTTGGCAGTCAAAGCAAAACTATATTTTGGATAGTTTAGGAAACCCATTAGTCTTTAGAAGACAGGCACTAATTTTAGAGTGGAAGAGAAAATAGATCAGGTTTCTGTTGTTCATAGAGTTTTAGTTTTCACCCCAAAAGAAAACTAGTTTATGCAATTGTGGTGAAATGGAATTTTTGAACATTTAATTGAAAAATTCAACTTCAGTTTTGGTTCCTTGTATTCTAAATGTCACCTCATCAGTGATATGATAATGCCGCTTACATAAATCTCTATGTAGAATGAGTTTCCCTTCCTTTGCTTTTAAACAGGGCCACATTTAGTTGATGAATACCAATTCTAGACATGTCTTACATTAGCATTTGCCTAGTTTTCTGATTGAAATGAATAATGTTAAATAGACTTTCCTTGCTTAAATTCACTATTTATCCCACTCAAATTAAATCAAATCTGAAGCTATTCAATGATATCGTGTTCACTCTGCACACAATTTTATTCCTGTGACAGTATTTTTTTCTATTAAAATGACCCTGAGTTTTCATAAAGTGATTCTTTTATCAACAACCTCCCTACTATTAAACATGATAAAATCTGGACTCCTTAGGGAAAAATTTAAATCCCTTTGCAATCTAGTTGACTGCAACATATTTGCAGTTCAATTAAAAAATTATTTACAATCCACCATAGACCAAGCTCTAAAGGAGATGTGTGAGATACAAGCTTTACTATCAAGAAGTTTACTGTGTATGTTGGGAATATAATATGCAAATACCCATAATGTGATATACATGATGAATTAAGAAGGAAGAAAGTATTGCTCCTAATTTAAGAGGGGACAGTCATTACTATCTAGGAAGAATATTGTGGTTAAGATGATGCCATTTCAATTGGACTTTAATGGATGAAGAGGAATTTATTGTGGAAAGACAGTAGAAAGGAGAAGAAGTATGGGCTAAGAAATAGAAGTACACAAGTGCATATTAGAATTATTTTACAGTATTAGAATCTTTGCTCTTAGGATCCTTCAACAGAATCCCCTCAACTGGCCACACTGGTCATTCTCATAAAGATAAATATATTTCTTATATTTTTTAAGGTTTGGTTCTTATATAAATATATATATATGTGTGTGTGTATTATATATATATATATACATATATATGTATGTATGTATATATATGTGTATATATACATATACATATATATTTTTCCTGTATGACCTCTCTTAGTCATTCTTCAATAATCTATTTAAAATCTTTTTTTCTTCCAGGAGATATTTGCACAATAATTCCTATTTAAAATGATATCTTCCTTTTTGAAAATCTTATTTCATTCATCATCTAGGCTACTAATTTTGGAAATTCACCTTACAAATTGGCTTAATTGTAAATGTACCAAGTAGATGTAATTTTGTTGGCATGGAAAGTTTCTGATGTAAAAACTATACCAAGACATATCACAATCAATTTTTGAGTTGGTAGATAAGTACTGTGAGTTTTCCTCAAGGAACAATGTTAAATGACTTATCCTGGGCCACATGCTTTGTAAATGTGAACTATAGTTTCACATTCATTTTTTTCTTGCCTTCCTAGTCCAGAAATCCAAGGTAGCCCATGTTGTTACTGCAATTTTTCATTTTTATGCATCTCATCTTCCTCATTAAGTAGTTTCTTATTGTGTATATCTCTAGACAATTTGATGTAAATGATTGGCGTATGATGGTAGAATTTTTGTCTAATTAAAAATAAACAGCACATAAACTGCTGTGGCAACATTTTGAATAATTCATAAGTGACTTCAATTGTGTCTAGACACTAGTAGACACATTTTTTCCTCATAATTGCTAATAATAGCTAGTATTTATGTTACGATTTTAAGGATGCAAAGTGCTTCATAAATGTTAACTTATATTATCCTTACAACAACCCTGGGAGGTAGATTTATGTATCTATACTTCTAAATGATCATGAATTCTTTGATGGCAGAGAATATGTTTTACCTTTCTTCATATTTCCAGTGTTAAAACAGTGCTTGGAACACAGAAGATCCTTAATAAATATTTATGTAGTGAGTGTCTTAATGAAATATCATAGTCTTTATGGGAAATAACCAATGTGGCCAGTTGAGGGGATTCTATTGGAGGATCCTAATGAAATGTGTAGTTAACAAAATAGTATTTTTCTTTAAAAACAAATCCTTTTTTATATTGGACTGCCTAAGAAATGCCAAGCTAAGTAACTTCTTGTAGAATCATCACCTTAGCATTCTGCTCTGTGAATAGTAAAAGGATGCTGAAAATGTCTTGCTCTACTGCAATGGGGAATTAAAAATAAATAAATATAGCCATTGAAAGTGATGGCAAAGGCAAGAGGAGTATTTTAGGACGGTAGCCATCACTGAATTGGGCTATTGAGGAAGACTAAGATTAAAAGAGAATAAACAGAAGGAGAGCACTTATTATTCCACTTGAAGCTATGATTTAGTGAAATGAGGTTCCTGGAATTTAAAGATAAGATAAAAATAGAAGCTGCTTTTCGGCTCCTTTCAACCAAAGTGATAATCTGGAATGATGGACCTAACTCTATTAGGGGTATTTCATTCCTGTAGGAATTTTTGCAACCTGCTGCACAGAAATCAGTAATTTTTAAAAATAAGCCACAGTTAAAAATAAACACACCTGTTTATATATGCATCCACACAAAACTAGATTTTCTCAAGTATCACATCATTGCAATAGATACATATTGAATATCAACTATACTGAGATGTCTGTTAGGTATTTGAGAAAAAAAAAGATCAAGAAATAGCAGAGTTGTTGCCATTTGTGAATTTTTAATCTAGAGAAAGCAAAACTTTTTTTTAAGTTGATAGATGATAAAGAGATGTATGTGCAAATATAAACTCAAACACACACATGTATGTGTGTATGGAAAGAGAGATCCCTATAAAATCCTTCACTGTTGATCTCTCTCTTTCAAATAATTGAGTGTAAATCTCTTTTTAAAATTATGTGATTCAAAATATATGTGTTTATATATATATATATATATATACATATAAAAATTGAACAAAACATATATTCTTATTTCTAAGGATTTTTGGGGGGAGGGGGATAGTTTTGGAAGGCTCTTTTCTGCAATTTTTACAAGAATTATATTAGTTAAGATAATAGGTAGATGGAAATTGGAAAAATCATTTGAAAGATTATTAGGTATTAACAATCCCCCACCTTAATTTTATAAATGGATAACTCTGCATAAACACTATTTTAGAGCTTTAGTTTATTCACTTGTCAATAATAAGGATACACGAGATTAAAAATCACTTTCTGCTCCACAAAATGTGAACCTCTTATTTGTGATTTCTTTCTATAGAAGTAAGAAGGTAGATTTCCAAAAGCTAAGTTCAGGCAAAGTTAAAGTGATCTTTGTATTTTTATTTATTCACTGATTAAGTGAATTATTATTTGACCTCATGATTTTATCAGTGTAGAGAACTCGCAGTGTAAAACACCGCTCCAATACCTTAGATCTTCAATTCTATTTTTTGGCATTCACTTTAGTTGTATTGTGATTGCCGTTCTTTCCATCTATGTATGTGTAGATATTTTTGACACCGTTTCTTATTTCTTGATGTTTCACTCTGTATCAGTTCATGTAAGTTTTTCTGTATTCATATTTTTCCATTTCTTATAGCATAGTATTATTCACCACCACAATTTGTTTAGTCTTTTTATAATCTATGAGTAGCTACTTTGTTTCCAGTTCTTTGATAATATAAAAAGTTGTGATATTAATATTTTGGAGCATGTGGAGACCATTATGGATTGATATTAAGAGCAAAAAATATTCTTAATAAGTCCAATCTGTTAGATGACTTAAAATTTTGTCTCATCTTTCACAATCAAAATAACAGATTTCTGTGATGGTTATTTTTATTTTGTTTCATTAAAAATGTAAATATCCAGTGATGTAAATACCATTGGAAGATAAGTATAAAATATAATGGTCACTAACTTATTTTTCTGCATCTTAATTATATCGTGCCATGTGATATGTTTAATTATAAAAAATTGATTAAGCAAATAAATATATTCTTCCTTTTCATTGCATATTCCATTAGTTAGCAATTAATCCTTCAAAATTATCAATCCTTTTTAAAGCACAAAAGATGCAGTCTTCAATAACTGTTAACCTAATTAACATTTTATTTTATAGTTTTAGCTTTCTGAAGCTTTCTGAATGCCTAATAACTGGATTCAGATTTTCTTACAAAATTTAGGGAAAAAACATTATTTCCTTAACTTTATGTTTTCCCCTGTCAAAAGAAATATAGGAGTAATAGGATTATAGGATTATAGATAGAACAAGGAACCTCCAAGAGGTCTACTAATCTAATCATTTTACTTTGTGTTTGAAGTCATTGAGACAGATCAAGGTAAAGGAGTTTGCCCAAATTCACAAGTATTAAATGCTATAACAGAGGTTCAGGGTTCTAGAATCCTGCTTGTTCTTTCTGTTATATTAGAATCACAGAATTATGCAATCTAAGAACAGAGGGTGATTTAAAAAGGCATCTAATTCAACTTTATGCTATACACATAGTCTGTTTATTCATCCTTGCAGTTCAAGCCAACAAATATTTACATCCTTTTTATAAGCAGGCATACTGCTAGTTATTGAGAATAAACTGACAAAATAAGATATAGTATTGATCCTAAATGAATTCACAATCAGAGAAGGAGTGGAAGGAATTTAAATATTTACTATGCATGATATTAGATATGCTCTAATACTGAGAAGAATATTGTAATTAAAAAAAATAAAAGTCCAAAACAAAAAGTCCAAGAAAGAATTGAGGAAAAGAAAGGCCAAGTGTATTTACAAGCAAGAGGGATAAAAGAGCAACCAAATTGAAGCCAGTATTCTTTTCATTATTTACTTCATTCAGCTAGAAGCAATGAACATTAATTAAAATGCATAGAACATATCCATTCATTAAAAATTAATTAAGAAAAAACTTTTATTAAGTATCTATTATATGCAAGTAATTGAGAGGCTGAAGAATTTAGTGAATAATAGAAGTGGCCTTGGATTTTGGAAGATTAGATCTTTTACACTGTATATATTCTAAATGAAATACACAATTATATAAATAAGACAGTAATCTCCATTGTTATAGGCTCTGTTCTTGTAAAGCTCCAGGTAAAGATTAATATTCTCTTAAACAACTTATCCCCTAGTACTTCAGTTCAAACCTCTCTCCATTTTTTAAGATCTCTTTGGAATATAGACTCAGTACAGACATTGCTGGATCAAAGTTATGCAGTTTTGTGACCTTTTGATCATAGTTCAGAATTGTTCTCCAGAATGTTTCAATTACTTTACAATTCTTCTAAAAATGTATTAGTGTCCCACATCCCTTCCAAAATTCATCATTATCATTTGTTGTCATCTTAGTCAATCTGAGAGATATGAAGTGGTACTTCAGAGTTGTCTTAATTTGCATTTCACAACTAAATAATGATTTAGAGCATTTTTTCATATGATAAGAAATAACTTTAATTACTTTGTCTGAAAATTCTCTGTTCATAATCTTTGATCATTTATCAATAGGGAACAGCACGTATTATTATAAATTTAGTTAATTTTCTACAAATGAGGTCTTTACCAGAATCACTGGTTACAACATTTGTTCTCTAGCATTCTGCTTCCCTTCTTTTTTTTTTTTTTGAGATTTTTCCTGCTTTTATTTTATTTTTTTTTATTAAAGCTTTTTATTTGTATAACATATGTATGGGTAGTTCCCCAGCACTGATCTTTACAAAGCTTTCCATTACAAATTTTACCCCCAGTCCCCTCCCCTCCCCTAGATGGCAGGAAGCCCACTACATGATAATAATGTTGAAATACTTGATAAGTTGTGCAAGAAAAATCCTACCTACAAGAAAAAAAGACAGAAAATCAGAGAAAGGCAACACAATGCAAGCAAACATCAATAGAGATCATGAAAATGTTACATTGTGGTCTATATTTCATATCCCTCTCTCTGGGTGTATATGGTTTTCTTCAGTGAACAACTGGAACTGGTTTGAGACAATTCTTTGTTGCAGAGAGCCATGTCCATCAGAATTGATCATCATGTAATACTGTTGCTGCTGTGTATAATGATCTCCTGGTTCTGCTCGTTTCACTCAGCATCAGTTCACACAAGTCTCTCCAGGCCTCTCTGAAATCGTCCTGCCGGTCGTTTCTTACAGAGCAATAATATTCCATAACATTCATATACCATAATTTATTCAGCCATTCTCCAATTGATGGGCATGCATTCAGTTTCCAGTTTCTAGCCACTACAAAAAGGGCTGCCACAAACATTCTTGCACATGTGGGTCCCTTTCATTCCTCTAAGATCTCTTTGGGATATAGGCCCAGTAGAAACACTGCTGGGTCAAAGGGTATGCACAGTTTCATAACTTTTTGAGCATAGCTCCAAATTACTTTCCAGAATGGTTGGATCCATTCACAGTTCCACCAACAATGTATTAGTGTCCCAGTTTTCCCACATCCCCTCCAACATTCATCATTATCTTTTCCTGTCATTTTAGCCAATCTGACAGGTGTGTAGTGGTATCTCAGAGTTGTCTTAATTTGCATTTCTCTGATCAATAGTGATTTGGAGCAACTTTTCATATGACTAAAGATGGTTTTAATTTCATCATCTGAAAATTGTCTGTTCATATCCCTACACCACTTATCTATTGAAGAGTAGCTTGAATTCTTATATATATATGATACAATTCTCTATATATTTTAGAAATGAGGCCTTTATCAGAACCATTCAATGTAAAGATGATTTCCCAATTTGATGCTTCCCTCCTAATCTTGTCTGCATTTGTTTTATTTGTACAGAAACTTTTTAACTTAATATAATCAAAATTATTTGGTGTTCAATTAGGAGTTCCAGATCTTCTTTGGACATAAATTTGTTCCTTCTCCACAGGTCTGAGAGGTAAACTATATTACATTCCTCTAATTTGCTTACAATATCACTCTTTATATCTAGATCATGAACCCATTTAGATCTTATCGTGGCATGTGGTGTTAGGTATGGGTCAAGCCCTAATTTCTTCCACACTAGTTTCCAATTTTCCCAGCAGTTTTTGGCAAATAGTGAGTACTTATCCCAAAAGCTGGGGTCTTTGGGTTTATCAAACACTAAATTGTTAAGGTTATTGCCTAGATTGTCCTCATAACCTATCCTATGCCACTGATCGACTGCTTTATTTCTTAGCCAGTACCAAGTGGTTTTGATGACCACTGCTTATACTATAGTTTTAGATCTGGTACAGCAAGGCCACCTTCATCTGCCTTTTTTTTCCATTAATCCCTTTGAAATCCTTGACCTTTTGTTCTTTCAAATGAACTTTGCTACTATTTTTTTCTAGATCTGTAAAATAATTTCTTGGGAGTTTGATTGGTATGGCACTAAATAAGTAGATTAGTTTGGGTAGTATTGTCATTTTTATTATGTTTGTTCTGCCTACCCATGAGCACTTAATATTTTTCCAATTGGTTAGGTCTGATTTTATTTGTGTGCAAAGTGTTTTGTAGTTTAGTTCGTATAGTTTCTGGCTTTTCCTTGGCAGATAGATTCCCAAATATTTTATCCTATCATCTGTTACTTGGAATGGAATTTCTTTTTGTATCTCTTGCTGCTGAATTTTGTTGGTAATATATAAAAATGCTGATGATTTATGTGAATTAATTTTGAATCCTGCAACTTTGATAAAGTTGTGAATTGTTTCTAGTAGTTTTTTAGTTGAGTCTCTAGGGTTCTCTAAGTATACCATCATGTCATTTGCAAAGAGTGATAATTTGGTTTCCTCATTACCTACTCTAATGCCTTTAATCTCTTTTTCTTCTCTTATTGCTAAAGCTAACATTTCTAATACAATATTAAATAGTAATGGTGTCAGTGGGCAGCCTTGTTTCACTCCTGATCTTATTGGGAATGGTTTTAGTTTGTCTCCATTACATATGATGCTTGATGATGGTTTTAATTAGATGCTACTGATCATTTTAAGGAAAAGCCCATTTATTCCTATACTCTCTAGTGTTTTTAATAGGAAAGGGTGTTGGATTTTATCAAATGCTTTTTCATCATCTATTGAGATAATCATATGGTTTTTGTTAGTTTGGTTATTAATATAATTAATTATGCTGATAGTTTTCCTAATATTGAACCAGCCCTGCATCCCTGGTATAAATCCTACTTGGTCATAGTGTACTATCCTGGGGATGACTTTCTGTAATCTCATTGCTAATATCTTATTTAAAATTTTTGCATCAATATTCATTAGGGAAATTGGTCTATAGTTTTCTTTCTCTGTTTTCACCCTACCTGGTTTAGTTATCAGCACTATATTAGTCTCATAGAAGGAATTTGGCCAGTATACCTTCTGTCCCTATTTTCTCAAATAGTTTGTATAGTATTGGAATTAATTGTTCTTTGAATGTTTGGTAGAATTCACCTGTAATCCATCTGGTCCTGGAGATTTTTTCTTAGGGAGTTGGTTAATAGCTTGTTCTATTTCTTTTTCTAATATGGGGCTATTTAAATACTTTATATCCTCTTCTGTTAACCTGG
>JAJPUD010002126.1:119721-155494 GCA_023553655.1 Myrmecobius fasciatus | reverse complement strand
TCTGGCTTTTCCTTGGCAGATAGATTCCCAAATATTTTATCCTATCATCTGTTACTTGGAATGGAATTTCTTTTTGTATCTCTTGCTGCTGAATTTTGTTGGTAATATATAAAAATGCTGATGATTTATGTGAATTAATTTTGAATCCTGCAACTTTGATAAAGTTGTGAATTGTTTCTAGTAGTTTTTTAGTTGAGTCTCTAGGGTTCTCTAAGTATACCATCATGTCATTTGCAAAGAGTGATAATTTGGTTTCCTCATTACCTACTCTAATGCCTTTAATCTCTTTTTCTTCTCTTATTGCTAAAGCTAACATTTCTAATACAATATTAAATAGTAATGGTGTCAGTGGGCAGCCTTGTTTCACTCCTGATCTTATTGGGAATGGTTTTAGTTTGTCTCCATTACATATGATGCTTGATGATGGTTTTAATTAGATGCTACTGATCATTTTAAGGAAAAGCCCATTTATTCCTATACTCTCTAGTGTTTTTAATAGGAAAGGGTGTTGGATTTTATCAAATGCTTTTTCTGCATCTATTCAGATAGTCATATGTTTTTTGTTAGTTCGGTTATTAATATAATTAATTATGCTGATAGTTTTCCTAATATTGAACCAGCCCTGCATTCCTGGTATAAATCCGACTTGGTCATAGTGTACTATCCTGGGGGTGACTTTCTGTAATCTCATTGCTAACATATTATTTAAAATTTTTGCATCAATATTCATTAGGGAAATTGGTCTATAGTTTTCTTTCTCTGTTTTCACCCTACCTGGTTTAGTTATCAGCACTATATTAGTCTCATAGAAGGAATTTGGCCAGTATACCTTCTGTCCCTATTTTCTCAAATAGTTTGTATAGTATTGGAATTAATTGTTCTTTGAATGTTTGGTAGAATTCACCTGTAATCCATCTGGTCCTGGAGATTTTTTCTTAGGGAGTTGGTTAATAGCTTGTTCTATTTCTTTTTCTAATATGGGGCTATTTAAATACTTTATATCCTCTTCTGTTAACCTGGGCAATTTATATTTTTGTAGATATTCCTCCATTTCATTTAGATTATCACACTTATTGGCATACAGTTGGGCAAAGTAACTCCTAATTATTGCTCTACTTTCCTCTTCATTGGAGGAAAGTTCTCCCTTATCATTTTTGAGACTAATAATTTGATTTTCCTCTTTCCTTTTTCTAATCAAATTAACTAAAGGCTTATCTATTTTGTTGGGTTTTTTTGTAGAACCAACTCTTAGTTTTATTTATTAATTCAATAGTTTTCTTATTTTCAATTTTATTAATTTCTCCTTTTATTTTTAGAATTTCCAATTTGGTATTTAATTGAGGGTTTTTAATTTGTTCTTTTTCTCATTTTTTTAAATAATAAGCCCAATTCATTGATCTTTTCTTTCTCTATTTTATGCAAGTAAGCATCTAGAGAGATAAAATTGCCCCTTATAACCACTTTGGCCGTATCCCACAAATTTTGGTATGTTGTCTCTTTATTGTCATTCTCCTGGATGAAATTATTAATTGTGTCTATGATTTGCTCTTTCACTCACTCATTCTTCAGGATTAGATTATTTAATTTCCAATTAACTTTTGGTTTATTTTCTCCTGGCCTTATATTGCATGTGATTTTTATTGCATCATGATCTGAAAAAAGATGCATTTACTATTTCTGCCTTTCTGCTTTTGTTTTTGAGGTTTTTATGCCCTAACACATGGTCAATTTTTGTATAGGTTCCATGGACTGCTGAGAAAAAAGAAAACTCCCTATTGTTTCCATTCAATTTTCTCCATAGATCTATCATACCTAACTTTTCTAACAATTGGTTTATCTCCCTAGTTTCTTTCTTGTTTATTTTGTGGTTTGATTTATCTAATTCTGAGAGAGCAAGGTTGAGATCCCCCACTAGTATTGTTTGGCTGTCTATTTCTTCTTGCATCTCTCTTAATTTCTCCCCTAGGAATTTGGATGCTAGTTTCCTTCCTTATATCTTTTGATTAGATCTATCTTGGCTTTTACTTGATCTGAAATAAGGATTGCTACCCCTGCTTTTTTTGTGTTCACCTGAAGCATAATATTTTCTGCTCCAGCCTTTTACCTTCATCCTATATGTGTCACTATGTTTTAGATGTGTTTCTTGTAGACAACATATTGTGGGATTCTGGTTTTTAATCCAGTCTGATATCCGCTTCCGCTTTATGGGAGAGTTCATCCCGTTCACATTCACAGTTAGAATAACTAATTCTTTATTTCCTGCCATCTTATTTACCCAAGTTATGTTTTCCCCTTTCCTTTCCCCTTTCTCCCTTCCCCCCTCCTCAGTACTTTGCTTTTGATGACCCCCTCCCCCAAACAATACTCCACCCTTTAGATCCCCTCCCCCTGTTTTTACTCCTTTCCCCTGATTCTTCTATTTTCCCTTCTATTAGTTTGTCCCTTACTTTTCCTCCTTTCCCTCCCACTTCCCTCTAGCAACAGACAAGTTTCTATGTGAAATCAAATGTCTGATATACACTTTTAGAGCCCAACCTGATGAGAGTAAGATTTACACAATGCTCATCTCCCTCCCCTCTTTCTCTCAATTATATTAGGTTTTCTTTGCCTCTTTAAGTGATTTTACCTTGTTTTACCTCTTTCTTTTAAGATCTTATTTTACCACTTTTTCCCTCTTTTCCCCAGTATGACAACCTTTTCCCCTCTAGTTCTCTTTTTCATATTATCAAAGTAATATATAGTTAATTATACCCCCAAACTTTAAGTATCCCCCTAGTAAAAATAAAGTTCTCAAGAGTCCTTTCCTTTTTACCTTTTTATGCATCTCTTGAGTTCTGTGTTTGGGTGTCAAATTTTTTGTTCAGATCCGGTCTTTTCATTACAAATAGGTGAAATTCACCTATATCATTGAATGACCATCTTCTTCCCTGGAGGATAATGCTCATTCTAGCTGGATAGGTTATTCTTGGCTGTAATCCAAGTTCCTTTGCCCTTCAGAATATCTGGTTCCAGGCCCTTAGATCCTTCAATGTGGAGGCTGACAGATCGTGTGTGATTCTAACTATTGATCCTTGGTATTTGAATTGTTTCTTTCTAGCTGCTAGCAGAATCTTTTCCTTGGTGCGATAGTCCTGAAATTTAGCCATAACATTCCTTGGGGTTTTAATTTTGGGGTCTCTTTCAGGAGGTGATCGGTGAATTCTTTCAATGGTGATTTTGCCTTCTGATTCTACAATCTCAGGGCAATTTTCTTTCAGGATTTCCTGGAAGATAGTGTTTAGATTCTTTTTTTCATCATGGCTTTCAGGAAGTCCAATAATCCTTAGATTGTCTCTCCTAGATCTATTTTCCAAGTCAGTTGTTTTTCCTAGGAGATATTTCATATTTTCTTCTAATTTTTCATTTTTTTGTTTTTGTTTGACTGATTCTTGAAGTCTTATTGAGTCATTCACTTGCATTTGTTCAATTCTTATTTTTAAAGTGTTGTTTTCTTCAGTTACCTTTTTAAGCTCCTTTTGTAACTGGCCAATTTGTTCATTGCACTCTTTTTCCACTTCACTAATTTTATTTTTCAATAAATTGGTGTCTTTTTCATATCTCTTTTGCAGGGCACCATATCCTTCTTGCAAGATATTGTATCCTTCTTGCACTGAATTCAATTTATTTTCCCATTTATCCTCCAGCTCTCTCATGAGGTTCTTTATGCAATCTTCCAGAAAGGCCTTTTGAAAATGGGACCAGTGATGGTCCTTAATAACTTCCTTTGGAGCTTTGTCTAAAGGAACCTCAGGATTTGCGGTCATCCCTTCTTTCTCTTGATAAAAGCTGTCTATGGTGAGAGCTCTGTTTTGCTTCTTTATTTTTTTAGACAGTGTGGATGTCTCTTTAAGGCTCGGAAAAAACGGTGGCTGAAGATCTTTGCCCTGGGGCAATTCTGCAAATTAACTTAAGGTGCTGGGCTGGTGGGAGCTAGCACTAAGTCTGAAGTACTCCTTAAACAAGGCACGTCTGCCAGAACACCTGCCCACAATCAGGGCAGAGTGTTCTGAGTGCCTCAGATAAACTTCAGGTGTTTGGAGTTTGGAATTTGGAGTTTCTGACACAATGAACTGAGTCCCACCCTCACTTCCGGCCTACACCTGAGTCCACTGTTTATCCCTCTGTCCGAGTTTAACAAACCTGATATGAAGTTCTTCAGAAAGCAGTGTCCAAATATTTCTGGATTCGTTGACTTGAAGACCAGTTGAGAGGCTTATTTTATTGTTGGTTTGAGAGAAGATTGGAGGAGTACACAGAGAGTCATGTTTTCACTCTTCCCTTCTAATTTTTACTGCATTGTTTTTATTAGAAAAAAACCCTCTTAATTAAAGAATTAAAATTATACATTTTGTATTTCATAATGTTCTCTAGTTCTTTGGCCATAAAGCCCTACCATCTGCGCAAATCTTAGAGATAGATAATCCTTTGTTCTCCTAATTAGCTTGTGGTATTATCCTTTATGTCTAAATCATGAACCCATTTTAACTTTTTCTTAGTAAAGGTTATGTGGTATCGGTCAATATCTAGTTCCTGCTGTACTATTTTCCAGTTTTCCTAGTCATTTTTATCAAATAGTGAGGTCTTATCCCAGAAAATGGAGCCTTTGCATTTATCAAACACTATATTTCTATAGTCATTAACTATTGTGTCTTATGAACCTAACTTATTCCACTGATCCACTACTCTATTTCTCAGTCAGTACCAAATGGTTTTGATGACTGCTGCTTTATAATATAGTTTTATGTTTGGTGTAGCTAAGCTATCATCATTGGCATTTTTCATTGATTCCTTTGAATTTCTTAACCTTTTGTTCTTCGAAATGAAGTTTCTTCTTTTTTTTTCTAGTTCTGTAAATCAATTGATTTATTTGACTATTTGATTGGTATGGCACTGAATAAGTAGGTAAAATTATCATTTTTATTACATTGGCTCAGTCTACCCATGAACACATGATACTTTTCCAGTTGTTTAGATATAACTATATTTATGTGAAAAGTCTTTTGCAATTGTGTTCATATAGTTCTTGGCTTTCTCTTAGCAGGTAAACTCTCTAATATTTTATATTATCTATAGTTATTTTAAATGGGATTTATCTTTCTATCTCTTGCTGAGTTTTGCTAGTAACATAAAAATATTGATGATTTACATGGATTTATTTTACATCCTGCAACTTTGTTAAAATTGTTAATTGTTTCAAGTAGTTTTTTAGTTAATGATCTTGAATTTTCTAAATATACCATCATATCATCTGCAAAAATTGATTGTTTAGTTTCCTCATTACCTACTCTTAATGCCTTCAATTTATTTTTCTTCTCATTGATAAAGCTAGCACTTTTAGTATAATATTGAATAATAGTGGTCAACTTTGTTTTATCCCTGATCTTATTAGAAACGCTTCTAGGTTATCCCCATTACTTATAATGCTTCTGGATGATTTTCAGTATATGCTACTTGACATTTTAAGGAAAACTATTTCTATTCTCTGTACTGTTTATAATAGGAATAGATGTTGTCTTTTGGCAATTTCTTTTTCTGCATCTATTGAGATGAGTAATGATTACAAGCATATTCCATAGGCATTTCATCTTCCCTCATATCTACCTAGTGCTAGTATGCTATAACTGTGGGTTGTATTTTACAAGTATTATGCAAGGCCAAAAATGTCACAGGGCACAACTAGTGACTTGTTCTAGGGTTGGGAATCAAAAACAAGATAAATTGGTATAATTATGATAGGTAGGGTCTCTGATTTCATAGCTTGAACATCACTTGCTCCTCATACTTGTGTGAACTCAGCAACAATTACACTCCCAAAATCATGATCAGTATCATTGCCATCAGCTTTATGACATCTAGTCAGTTTTATAGCACTGTATAATTTGGTAAACTCCCTCTTCCTCACTCTGTCTCTTTCTATTTCTCTCTCTGCATATGTATATACACAAACACCCACACATATCTATATCTGTATTTATATAATTTCATTTGACTACCTCCACACTCATGACAATTCTATAAGGAAAAACAGACAGGATATAAATTTCCAATATATGATGACAAACTAAGGCTTGATGAGATAAACTGATTAGTTTAAGTTGAATTTTGGTTACTAGATCCTTTCACATAGCAGGTGATTAATAATTAATTATTATTTATTGAATTAATCTTTTAAGAAAATCTTGCTAACTCAAAGTCTAAGCATGTTATCATCTATTTCATATAAAATCTCATGGACTTAAGCAACAAAAATACCCAGCAATACTCTTCACCACCATTATATACACCAAGATAACATAAGGGATTAAGACCTAAGATTACTACCACAATATAATGTTTACTTTTCTTTTTCTAGTTCTTTTTTCACTGCTTCAACAATTGAGCAATCGTATCCTTTCTCATCAGCAAGAAAAATCTCCATCTGCCACTAAATGGCTGATATAATCCTAACCAAACAACAAAATACTCCAACAAATATGCTAACAAAATTGTTTTCTTATGGTAATCTGATATCATACTAAGAAGATCAAGGAAAGTCTCTCCAATACAGCACCCAGCCACACCTTTGTTTATTCTATGTTTCCTAGTCCATTGATCCTTAACCATCTGAAAGAAAGCATTATTACTTCTGTATTACAAACAGTAAAATTAAAACACAGGGAGATTATGTAGCTCCCTGTGTCAAAAAGCTAACAATTCATAGAATCAGAAATCTTTTCTAGTTCTCAATTCTTGTCAATTATGTCATGTTGCCTCTGAATTAGATTACACACACACATATGTATATGTGTATACATACACATATACATATCTGTATATATATACTTATATATGTATATAAACATATATACATATATATATACATATAAAATATCTTTGCATCAACCAAGCAATGTATAAATGAAAACTTGATCATAATGGCATCAATGGCCCTCTCCCTTGGCGGATTCTACTTGGTCACATTGTTTAATGTTAAGTTTCTAATACAATCTGGAAGACTCTCTGAAAAATCATGGGCTATTAAAAAATATCATTTGTGTCCCAGAGTAGCTTAAGATCTTGTAGCAGGTGATGGAGGAGATTGATATGAATGTAGCTATCATACAAATAAGAAAACTGATAAGTAAACAGAAAAATAAAAAAGAATTAAATTAGAAAATCAAATAGGGGAGAATCAGTGTTAGATGGGAAAATTAGGGAAGCTATCAGAGAGGAATTGATATTTTTGCTGATCCTCAAATAATAAAAAAAAGGCAATTATCAGGTAGTGAGACATATGTCAGTAATGGGATATGCCAATGTCTAGGGTTGGGAAAAGGTAAAATATGATTAGAAAACACTGCACTATCCATTTTGCCAGAAATATAAATTCCGTAATGGGTATCTGATGTGAAGCTAGAAAATTAAAAAAAAATCTAATTGGTTAGGAATGCCAAGTTAAAGAGTTTATGTTTTAATTGAGTGGGCAGTAGTGGTAAAGCATTAAATGCTTTTGAAAAGTTATTGTTGTTGTTGTTGCTATTTTATAATGATCATCCCTAAGTATAATTCTTCTGTGTATTTGTGATCTCACAGATAGAAATAGTCCTTCTAAAGGCACAGATGACATCTCATTTACATCTTTTTGTGCTATGTGACTTCTATTCAGGTCTCCTTTAAATCCTTCAGAACATATCCATCCAACCTCCTGGAACTTTTTATTGGGAAGAAAAGAATATTATCAGAGAGGAAAATGTATTTTTTAAAAATAATAACTATCTGAAGACTTTGAGTCACTCACAATGGTTTTTACTGACTAGAAACTAGACAATGATAATATCATTAGGATCTTGGACCTACCCCAATTAACTTATTTTTTTCTACATCATTATACATGTTCTGTAAGGGAATGTTTTTCTCTTCATTTGTCCAACTCTGATCAAACATAGTTGTTTGTTTGTTTGTTTGTTTGTTTTTTTTGTTTTTTTTTGTTTTGTTTTTTGATAGCTGACTGAGAAGCTTCTCCACTTGGGGCTGTAGGTATGAGGAAAGGAACTCTTCACTGTTGTCATCTGTTTGTTCCTTTGTCACTTTACTCTCAAACTTATAACCCAGAGACATCCTTATAAAGGTACTTAGGAAATTACTTTTAGGATTTACAACCCCCAAAGGTTTCTGGGAAATATAGTTCATGACCCAAGAGTCTCAAAGGCTTCTGACAAAGTCTATGAAACAAAGCCAGTAGGTGTACAGCCATGGGCCTGCTAAATGTGGATATCAGTGGGTAGCAATTGTCACCCAGAATTATTCTTCCCTTTTTGTTGCATGAACAGCATACTTTTAAAATATCTTTCTGATGATAAACACTGATGCATTCTTTCTGCATGTCTTTATTATTACTGTGTTTTCTTCTACTGGTACTTTCTCCTAATATCTCCTATGTGGTCTCCTAATATCATTTATACTGATATGATTCAGTGCCTGTACTTGTATGTTCACTCATTGGTTATCAGATAAGGATCTCACAGTTATAATGTCAAAAGCTAAGTTAATTTTATAGAGAGTCTAAAAAATGTATGACAGTACTTTCTGCACTCATTTCAGAAAATCTGTCCCTGTCACTGAAGAAGTAAAAAGTAGATCACACAGGATTAGGTCGCTTTGTTTCATATGTTAACATGACCAAAGAATTCATCACAAAACAGCCAGTTTATTACCCTGTAGTGAATAGGCTGATATTATTCTGGATCTCTCTGTGCTAAGACAGACTGAGAGAGAGGTAGAGTTTTATTGAATGTGTATTATGTTTCAGATATTTAGTGTGTATTCAGATATTTATGTATTTATTCAGATGTTTATGTATGTCTTTCCAGAAGTAAACAATCTGTCTATCGCTGCAGTATTCACTTATGCTTTTTAGGCTGGCATAATTTGGCTGTCATAGCTTCCAAGAACCCAGGGTTACTTCTGTACCATGTTCAAGAATCAGATGGCACTCTACATAGGTTATTTAACAATGACATAATTCAAATTCATACCTTTTTTGAGAGCTGATTTGTTAATGACAGGAAATGTGTTCTTAAAATAAGGATCTCTTTTATTTGTTAGAAGTCAATTGTGAGTTTGTAGAAGTTTATGTTTGCATGTTAACATCAAGAGTCCATGACCTTAATACATTACAGTGAGGAATTTATCATACTGTTTCAATATTCCTTCTGATTATATTTCAAAACTCTAATATAGTCTTGAGTTGGATAAAACAGATACCTTAAAGAGTTAAATTTCAATCTAATGTCTTTTCAAACAGAATATTCTGATTCTATCTAAAACACTGTCAAGAATAAGACCTAAAAAGCATCCAAAATCATTATCTGAATCATATCTTAACTTAAATATTTTGTTTCCGATTTGTTCAAATAGAAATTAATAGATTCACTCTTAAGGAGACTCAGTTAATATGCATCTATACTTGTCTAATATTAGTTGCTTTTATGAGTCACATGTGACTCCTTTTAGTAAAATATTTTTACAAAAGTACTCAGTTACCATAATCAAATTAGGAGAGCAACAGATAATGTGCCTATCAGATCTTTGGAGAAAGGAGGGCTTTATGACAAAAGAAGAACTAGAGAATATTATGAAATGTGAAAGGGACAATTTTGATTACAATAAATTAAAAAATGTTTTGCATAAACAAAACCAACAGAAACAAAATTAAAAGGTAAGTAGAAAGCTAGAGGAAAATTTTACAACCAGTATTTCTTATAAAGATCTCATTTCTAAAATGTATAAAGAACTGTGTCAAATTTATAAGAATACAAGTCATTCCCCAATTGATAAATGGTCAAAGTTCATGAACCGACAATTTTCAGATCATGAATTTAAAGCCATCTACAATCATATGAAAAACAAATGTTCTAAATCACTATTGATTAGAAAATGCAGATCAAAACAACTCTGAGGTACCACCTCATACCTCTCAGCTTGGCTAAAATGACAGGAAAATATAATGTTAAATATTGGAAGTGATATGGGAAAACTGAAACACTAATACACTGTTGGTGAAATTATAAAATGATCCAAACATTCTTGAGAGCAATATGGAACTATGTCCAAAGGGCTATGAAATGGTGCATACCCTTTGCCCCAGCAGTGACATTACTGGGTCTGTATCCCAAGGAAATCCTAAAAGAGGGGAAAGGACCCATATGTGCAAAAATGTTTGTAGCAGCTCTTTTTGTGGTAGCAAAGAATTAAAGTATGAGTAGATGCTCATCAATTGAGGAATGGCTGAACAAGTTGTGGTATATAAAGGTAAAGGAATATTATTGTTCTATAAAAATAATGAATAAGCTAGTTTTTTAAAGGCTTAGAAAGATGTTTGTGAACTGATGCTGAGTGAAACAAGTAGACCAAGCATTACATCATACACAGTAACAGCAAGAATATGCAATGATTAATATGAAGGACTTAGTTCTTCTCAGTTCAGTGATCTGAGGTAATCCTACTAAACTTTGGATAGAAAATTCCATCTGCATCCAAAAAAAAAGAACTATGAATATTAAATGTAAATCAACAAATGCTGTTTTCTTCTTTTTATTGTTTTTTTTTTCTTTTTTTCCTTTTGTTCTGATTTTTCTCTCCCAACATGACTCATAAATAAATGTGTAATAAAGAAGTTAATATACATGTATAACCAGAAAAATAAAACAATTAAGAAATAAAATAATAAAGATAAATAAAAGTACTTACTCAATTTAATTAAGCAGATTACATTTGGAAAGCAAATATGAGGCATCTTGTTGTAGTGAATAAATCAGTGGACATAGAGTCATAAAAGGAGTGGGTTTGAATCTAAACATTAAGATAAGTTTCAACTATATTATTGAATTTGTACTAAGTTATA
This sequence comes from Myrmecobius fasciatus, assembly GCA_023553655.1. Classification (NCBI taxonomy): domain Eukaryota; kingdom Metazoa; phylum Chordata; class Mammalia; order Dasyuromorphia; family Myrmecobiidae; genus Myrmecobius; species Myrmecobius fasciatus. The sequence continues at coordinate 144,573 of JAJPUD010002126.1, read as the reverse complement.
GCCTCTTGACTGTTATCATAATGTCTTTCAGCCATAGTAGATAAAACTCTAGGCCTGGATTCTGGAGACCTGAGTTCAAATCTAGCCTCAGACACTTATTAGCTATGTGACCCTGGACAAATCATTTAATGCAGTTTGCTTCAGTTTCTCATTTATAAAAATGAGGTGGAGAAGGAGAGGACAAGCCAGTCTAGTATATTTGTCAAGAAAATCCCAAATTGAGTAATAAAGACTCAGAAGTAATTGAAAATGACTCACCAGAAATAACAAATGTCTTTTCTTAGAAACTGAGAATAATGATAGCATCCACCTAATGTTATGAAGATGAAATAAGATAACATATGCACACACATATAAAATTCTTGTGAAACTGAATTGAATCTTGCAGTCAAGTACATATACATATACCTGCATAAGTATGTAAGTATATTTATATATATACATATATGTATGTATCTGTGTGTATTTATATACATAAATATATATATATGTATACATATAATATATATATATATACATATACACATATACAAAGTTCAAAAAATTGTAGAGGGAGGAAAGAAACAAGAATTTATGCAAATTATATACTATGTGCCAGCCATTGCATAAAACTTTACAGATGTTATCTCATTTGATTTTCATAAAAAAAAAACCCTCTGAGGTAGATGATGTTGTCACCATTTTATAGCTGAGGAAACTGAGTAAACAGATGAAGTAACTTGTCCAGGTTCATACAGCATACATCTAATAAATCTCTGTGGTCACATTTGAAATCATGTCTTCCTGACTTTATACCCAGAACTCTATGGACTATGGTAACTCATAGCTGGCTCCACAGATGGGAGATGGTATTTTTGCTAGTTTGTAATTTATGACATGGGAAAATGGTGGTACATGTAGGTAGCCAGTCATGGTCTTTTATGTTTATAAATAGAGTGGACTATTGGAAATTTTTCCATGTTTTCATCTACAGAGCCTTAAAAACAACCCTGACTGAAGATCAGATGTCTACTTCAAAAGAAAAAGATCTTTTTTTATCCCTGTTCTCTGTAGTATTTCATTAAAGTGAATTGTCTAAGTATAGTGTGATGCAACAGGGACTGATTTAGTTGCTTAATTTGAATGGAATAGATTGATTGAAAATCCTTTTGTAAGATTAACACAAAACACAAAACCTTAGGTGAAGTACCATTCTGGCTTTCAGCAAAGGAAGTTAATGTATATTCCTGAACTTAATCTTTGGTTTTCAATAGTTAAATATACCTTATTTCTGTCAAGGGTTATCTAAGAGGCAAAATGGATAGAGAATTGGACTTGAAGTCAAGAAAAAAAGAGTTCAATTTCTCCCTCAAATATTGATTAAATGGTTGATTGGGATCAAATTACTTACTTCTGTTAACCTCAGTTTCCCAATGTATTAAGCAATCTGAAGGTTGTTGCAAGGATTAATTGAGGTAGCACATATAAAGTGTTTTATAAACTTTAGATCCAATATATAGTATATCCAATATTTATAATAAGCTTGCTAATTATGCATTGTATCTGTATTTTGGAGAAATGCAATAATTATTCCTTGTGAAAGATGATTATTACTTAGGAGATTCATGCTTCTCCTGAGTTCCTTTTTTTTTTCATATTTTGTTTGCTTGTTTTTTGAAAAGTGGCTTGCAATCATAGAGGAAATTTATGTGATAGCATCTTAACAAATGATTGATTGCACAAAACAGCTTAGGTATATGGAATAAATTACGTCTTGAATTTTCATAGCAAATAATTATCAACTTCCCATGGAGTCCAGCACACTTTTTTTGTGTGTGAAGAGCACTAAAGTCCCAATGTTAGACATTTGCATCTAATTATTTAATTAATTGCCCCAGTAAAGAAAGATACTAACCTTAATTCATTTTTATGTCGGTGCTTTAGATTAATTTAAGAAGTGATTTTTATTTGCAGTGAGAATTGGGGAACAGGTTATTTCATATGAGAAGATAAAATGGCTAATCCAATATTGTGTACTGAATAATGTCCTGGACCTGTATTTAGAAAACCTGGATATGAATCTTGTCTGATACAGGGTAATGTGATAATAATAGATGAGCCATTCAAACTTTTAGAGCCTTAGTTTTCTCCTCTGTAACATAATAAAACATGTGTGATCTATCTCAGAAAGCTATTTCACAGGAAAAAGTTTTCATACTATCAAACACTATCTAAAAGTGAACAATTACCAACATGATTTTGATTTCTCCCATTTTGTTTGTTTTGTTTTTTAGTATGACTTGATTATTATTGTGTAGAAGTAGGTGAACATTTTTCTTATTAATTGCAAGGGCCATCTACAATAGATGTTTGATACATATTCATGAAAATAAAATAAATCATGAAACCTAACAATTTCCTTTTTTTCCTAAGGCAATTAGGGCTAAGTGACTTGCCCAAGGTCACACGACTTGGGCGAGTTAAGTGTCTGAGACCAGTTTTGAACTCAGGTCCTCCTGACTTCAGGACTAGTGCTCTATCTATCTAGCTGCCCCATCATTTCCTTTTTTCAAATATTCTTATTTAGTATGTACACCATTGATATGTTCAAATTTCACCCACTCTTTGCCAGGTTCACAAAATTTATTAAATAACAACTGTGTGTAACTTTGTTTCATTCTATGAGATATAAAAAGGAAGATAATTCAAGAGCCCTTCCTAAATGGAATTTACACTCTACTGGGGAATATGGTATATCAACAAAATAATTTGGGTCAGAGTTATAAATAACATGAGCATTACAAACAGTATAAAATTAGAAACATGAAGAGTTTAGGAGATGAGGAAAGGCTTCATGAATAACTTCTTGGAGTCATGGGGCAGTTGATTGACAAGTACATTTAGGACAGCTTGATTTTAAAAGGAGAAAAGAGAGAAGAGGTACTAATAGAGAAATACAGACATGGTATAGAGATGGGATTGCACTGGTATGGTGGGTCTGATATAAAGTTAATAAGATATATGTAATAATCAGAGACCAGTATCACAGGGCGGATGCATGAATATGGCTTGAAGGTGAAGCCTGGGAAGCAGGTTGTGAAGCATGAAAAGGACCAGAAAGTGGGTTGGTAAATGCTAAAGAGAGAAGATGAGCTATATAATATATAATACTATATAATAAAAATAATATATGATACTATTCATTCTTAGATCAAAGAAAAGAGGCTAGTCCCACAAGGGACTAATATTGGATATTTCAATCTTTTCTATGAAGATAGCTGCTGTTTTTCTATATATAGATAAAATCTTACAACCACACTTTGAGTGGGAACTCATTGTCATTGTCCCTCTTGCCTTATGTCTTATATCATTTGGGTATTGATTGCTTTCCAAGGAGAATATCCTCAATGCATAGGAGTTGCTTTTTTTCTTTGCTAAAGCTATTTTTCTTTCCATTATAAATGAGCATTTTCTTATCAACTTATTGTCTTAGGGAATTACCTCAAGCACTGAAAGCATAAGTGATTTGCTCAGTCACCCAACTAGAATGCATCAGAGATAGATCTAGAAAACAGATCTTCATTTTCTATTTGATATTTCCTCTAACATTGTAATAATCTATTATATACATTTGCAGAGTGGAGGAGAGGCCAAGAATGAAATAAACAAAAATCAGAACTTTCCCACTCTTCTATCCTAAAGGATGTAGAGAAGATATTCATTTTTGTTGTTATCTATCCATTTCATAGAAAGCAGACAGCATTTTGCACAAAGCTATAGAATTTCTCCATAAGTTTTTCTAAGGGCAAAGAAAATGCATTTTACCTCCCAATGATACCAGTGATACTTATCATAAGCCAATTCATTTCTGCGTTGAAGTGGATGGATAAAGGCTTCCCAGGATTCCAGATATCTTCTATATAGACTCTCATATATCCAATATGATATTTATCTATGTTACTTTTGTAGGCAGACACGTCACTGGGTATGGATTCTACCTCTTTGGCAGACAACCATTCTCCTTTGGAGTGAGTCACAATTTGGAGACGACTCAGATGCATCTTTCTTTTGTGCCAAGAGATTCTATGTTCCTCTATGCAGAAGAAACAATTCAGGAACTTGCTAAATATCATATGGTTGAAAGTTTAGCCAAGTTGTTTGACAAAAATATGACAAGATGATTTGCTTAGCCAGCATTGGAACAGGATATTATATATAACTGCCCCAATATAAAGTTATCATCTATTAGAAGTTGTTTTAATAGTAATTCTTATTGCTTACCTAATAATTAGTTCTTAAAAGTAGGTACTCTTCTGCATAACACTTATCTGGCTGTTTTACTAGAGTTCTTAGACTTGACTTTAGGTTTGAGTGATTCAGCAAGTTCCACTGTCTCATTAGGAAGACTATGTGGTATTTGAGGTGATACTGATAGTGCATTACTGTTACACATAACCAAATGTTAGTATAGTGAGGTAGATTTCCTTGTTGAACATTTTGTTATTTATGGGGGTAGATTTATACATTTATAAATATTCTAAATAATGACAAAATTTAAAAAAAAACTAAAATATTTTTTGTGTTATTCACTTTTTGATATATACTTATTGTTTTTTCTTCCTTTTTAAAATAACAATTGCAGGTAAACTCTTGTTAAAGAATATTCAATTTGGTGTCATTTAAGAAAAAAAACCAATAAGAATGTATATTTTACTTTTAAAAATTAATCATTTTCAGCCACCATGAATCTTTTTTTTTTTTTTTTGCTTAGGCAGTTGGGGTTAAGTGACTTGCCCAGGGTCACACAGCTAGGAAGTGTCTGAGATCAGATTTGAACTCAGGTCCTCCTGACTTCAGGGCTGGTGCTCTAACCACTGCACCACCTAGCTGCCCCCATGAATCTTCTTTAACTTTGTCAACTCTCATTTAATTAATAGCCATCTCCACTAGACAACTGAAATTTATGATTTTTGAATGATTTTGAAGGCAGTTTAAAGTATGTTCAAATGCAGAATGTTAAAGTATTTTCAAAGAAATTTATTTTGCAAAATAAAAAAAAAATCATCATCATCAATAGCAGAAGCTTTGGCCACAGAACCCTGTATAATTCTCAAAGTGAAGAGATACCTCAATTATGATTTCTAGTCCTATGTCTGACACTAATTGCATTATCTTGAGGAAGTTGCTCCTTTTTTCTAGGTTTCAGTTTCTTCATATAAATGAGAGAGCTGAACTATTTGATCCCTAAGGCAGATAACTAGTTCTAATTTTCTATATGTAATCACAACTAAAAAACTTAGAAGGGAGCACAGGATAATCTAGTTCTATTGCCTAATTTTTTGATGAAGAACTGAAGACCCATGGAGGATAAATAATTTAAACAAATTAGAATTTGAAATTTTAAACCAGTATTCTTTTAATTGTATCAAAATGTGTCTTAAGATTCCAATGAAATAATGGCTAAATCATTTGCCCCTGCTGGGAACCACAGGTGTTTCTTTAATTCTACAACTTTAGTGTAACATCCCTTTAGTTTTTTTGTGTATATGTTTAAGTGGCAAAAAATAAATAGAATTTGGACTAATTTTGATACAGATAGATATTCACTACATAAAAGAGTATATGCAGAAATCTAGATATGTATGCATGTGTGTAAATAGATGTATACATATCTTTCTATATACACACATGTGTGGCTGGGTATTATGTGAGTGTCCATATCTATATTTATATCCATATCTATCTATATTACATGTATGGATTACATATATCAGGCACAGAGATATAGAGAAATAGAGAGAGAGGAGATAACAGAAACAAAGAAAAAGACAAAGAAAGAGGGAAAGGTCAAAGTATTATTTCAGGGTTATATGGAGCATAGATATAGTGATGAAAGGACTTTGATCATATCCATGTTCTGTGACAAGTTTAGTCATTTACACAATAGTGTTAATGAAACCAAGGTCATGGTCTTCATTCCCAAGAGGACAGTTAGTTTTACAATCTTTGTTCAGTAGCTACAGATGGTTTTCCCCAAGTCTCAATCACAATTCTTAGAAATCCATGCCATTAGTTACAAGACAGAAAATACAGAGCAGTGCTAATCAATGTCAGCTGTCAGCTAAGCACAAAAATATGTACCTCACATATTGGATCACTGGTGTTATTTTTGACTATAAAATGAATCACATTATATTTATTATCCCCATGTCTATGAGACTATTGATTTGATTGATGCTGTGAAAACAATTCTTAAGATACTAAATGTTCAATTAGCATACTGAAATACTAGCCAATTAAAGAGAAAAAGAAATTTACATCTTTGTGAAGGCTTTTATATCTGGACATCATTATTTAAGTTATGTGTGTTAGGAAGTGATTTTGGAAATGTTATTTGGTACCACTACTGAATTTTCTGAGTTTTACTTGGCAGATTAGAAATCTCTGTTAAATTCTATGTGATTAGGGTAGCAAATTACCTAAATGAATTTAATAATGTTGAAATGTTTTAAATTAAAAAAAGAGCAAACTTTTTAAAAATGTAAGAGTGAATATCACCATAATGGAAAGATCACTGTAAACTCTCTTGTTTTGTAATAGGTTTGGAGGGATTATACTCTGCCCTGAAATGTAGGTCATTTCTTATCTATAGTGACCCCTTTTTTAAAGACACTTTTTCCCCTTTGTGCCTGAATGATTTCCCCTTGCCAGAAATGTTCATTCTATTAAAAAAAAGTTATTTATACTACGTTGTAGCAAGTCAGCTACAAAGTAACATTTAAGTTAGAAATCCTGTAGCAGAACACTTTGAAAACAGGGTTATTAATGTCCTTCTGCACAGAAATGTATCTCTTTCTAAATATGTATATCATATAAATGTTTTATAAATTAATAATTACATTCTGTATAAAATAGAAACATAGACAAGATGAATATAAAAGTATATAAAAGTATCATTGAGTTTGGCATTTGGCTAAAGAATGGGAAAAATATTGCTTTTAGTCTTTTGGATGAAGAAACAATTCTTTCTGCCACATTTCTGGAGTGACATAGAAAAAAAATTCTAAAAATTTTCCAAGATACTTAGAAAATGGCCCTTGCATTAACTGGGTGAAATCACTTGGATGTTTTATTAGAAAGAATCCCAAAGGATGTTAAGATATGGATGCATTGTATAAGGTACAAATGGAAAAACTACCCAGCAAATGAGATAAGAGATTCATTGAAGTCAATCAATAAATGAACAAAGTCTTTAAAAAGCTACTAGTTGCTAAGCATTGTACTAGGTTTTTGGATAAAAAATCAAAATAAAATAATCTTTGGCTTCTAGGAGCTTGAATTCCTTTGGTGAAAATGAAATATGCCTATACAGGCATAAATAAATAAATATCAAATAAAATAAATATAAAGTAATTTTGGAGGAGATGATACTAGGAGTCATGGATAATAAGGAATAGATTCAAGTAGATCATAGTTAAGTAGGAAGAAATTTAGAAGAAATGAAGGAAATGGGAGATGAAGAGTCTAAGAAAGAGGTGAGGAAGGAATGTCTTCTGCAGAAGAGAAGACAAGTATACAAAAGCCTTCAATTTCAATCAATCCATAAACATTTATTAAGCAGCTATTAGGCCAACTAAGTGATAAGTGAATACAATGAGGGACCCTGGAGTCAGACATTTATTAGCTGTGTGACCATGGACATGACCTAGTTTGCCTTAGTTTTTCATTTGTTAAATGAGATGGAGAAGAAAATCACAAACTACTTCAATACCTTTGCAGAGAAAATTCCCAAAGGGTGTCACAAAGATCTGGACACAACTGAAAAAGACTGAACAACAACCACAGCACTAGTGTCAGGCAGTGTGCTAAGAGTTGGGGGAAAAGTAAAGGAACATTTTTCTTTTTGTTTTTAGTGTTCATGATCAAATGGGAGAGACAATACATAAATAACAATACAAACAAGCTATGTAAACCCATTTGAATAGAACAGAGAGTGTATAAAAGGGAAACATATGCACACATATGTATGTATATATGCATATATACATTTATATTTATGTATACATGTGTATATTTATGTGTGTGTATCTGGAAAGTTACATTAGGACCATGTTATGAAGGAATGTAAATACAAAACAAGGTTGAAGTTGGTGCTTGATATATTTGACCATTGGAATTTATTGGATGGTGAATTTCTATAGTAGTGAAAAGAAATTAGTCTATTAGAATGTAAAAAGGAGGTAGGAAAAAGAACTAAGGTTCTAGTTGATTATATATAATTGAAAGAATGCCTACAGGGATTATAATTATTTACTTTGGAAGAGATAAGAGAAGATTTTTTAAAACCAAACTTTTAATTTTTTATGTATAAATTAATAATTATATTCTGTATACAATAGAAACATAGACAAGATGAATATAAAAGTATATAAAAGTATCATTGGGTTTGGCATTTGGCTAAAGAATGGGAAAAATATTGCTTTTAGTCTTTTGGATGAAGAAACATTTTTAGAGGGACATAGAAAACAATTTCTAAAAAATTTCCAAGATATGTCCCTTGGATTAACTAGGTGAAGTTGTTTCCTTCTGTTGATGCAGGTTATTTAAATAAATGTTATGTACAATTTTAGAGAAATGCCTGGAGCATTGAGAGAATAGGTTGCCTTCTCATGGTCATATAACTATAACCTGTAAGAGGCAGGACTTGGATGTGTATCTCCTTGGAATTTTCATGTTATTTTTGCAGTTTGCTGCTTCCATCCCAGCCATCTTCCTCTTGTAAATTGGACCCTTTCACTAGAATATTTGGCTCTGACATAGAAACCTGTCCATTATTTTGCTTGAAATAAAAATTATCCATATACTTACCAGAAAATCCTAAGACAAGTTTATATAGATAGTTCAGATGAAGACAATGGACCCTAACCCCACCCCCCAAAAAAAGGAAAGAAAGAAAAAAAGTTTTAAAAACAAATTAATTTGAACATTTGGTTGAGAACTCCCTCTCTCTTTCCTTCTCCTCCCTCTCCCTCTCCCTTTTCCTCTCCTTTCCTTTCTCCCTTCCTCCCTCACTTCTTCCCTCCCTCCCCCTCTCTCTTTCTTTATCTCTTTCTCTCCTTTCTTTCTCCCCTCCCCTTATCTATTCTGAAAGGTAAATTCACATTCACATTTACAATGGTTTGGGTAAAGGAATCACAAGTAAACATTTGAGGAATCTTGCTGAGTAGGCAGGTAATATGGAAGGTTAATTGATACGTATATCAATTAATGAAAATATTCAATAAAATTTGGGCAGAAACCAAAATCTATAACACAGGCTTAAGTGGATTCAGAACAAAACCTGGGTATGATAACTCAAAACATAAATATTTTGTGTGGGTCCAAGACCTAAGGGAATTCAAAATTCCTATATTCATCCTTGTAATTCCTAGAATTACTGAGACAACGATGGCATTCTGGGTGCAAACAATCTCTAGCCATACACAATTGAATTAAAACAGATAATGATAAATTTTCTTTTTCCCCCTGAGGCAATTGGGGTCAAGTGACTTGCCCAGGGTCACACAGGTAGGAATTGTCTGAGCCAGATTTGAAATCAGGTCCTCCTGATTTCAGGGCTGGTGCTCTATCCACTGTGCCACCTAGATGCCCCATGATAAATTGTCTAAACAATATAATAAAGCATTTTTTCTACAGTACCCTTACTTTTTGAAATATATATGTGTATCTGTTTATATATGTATAATACACATGTGCATATATCTATATATACATAAATGGGTATGCATTTACCCACATATGTATATACACACATGTCACTGCATATTTATATATGAATAGGTATGTACGCATGTTTGTGTATTTATGTGCATACATTATGTGCATATAAATATATGTATACGCACATATATAAATGCTAGCTCATCAAGGACCTTGGTTTTGTGTATTTGTATCTTCTATACTTAGCATAATGCCTGGTTATAGAAAATACTTAATTATTTTTCCAATTTTACATTTATGACTCTCTGGCCAATACTCTAGACACAACTATCATTCTGTGCTTGATATAAGATATGATAACTTCAAAAAGAGAGCTGTTATCTGGAAGAATTAAACATAATCTGTGTATCTCCAAAATACTTAAGAAACAACATGCAGAATTTATTGGGAGTCATAGTTTGTCTCAAGGCAAGGAGTACTTCTCAGATATAGATAGTTCAGATGAAGACAACACACCTCTTAGAGGTGCCTAACAGTAGAGTAGGTGGTTGTTGAATATGGTATCACTATTGCACATTATTCTGCATAATTTTTCCATGCCTGGTGATAAATCTTTCACAGAATATCAGACCAACATGTTTAAGGACTTCCTTTGATTCTTTTAATTCCTCAGAAGGAGCGACCCAGCATCTGGTATGTTCATCTATACATTTAATTCCTACTACATCATTTACTCCATATCCAATCAAAATAGTCTTTTCTGCTACTTTTTATAAATAATTTATCATTTTTGTGGACTATAACTAACTGCTATTTGGATTACTCATGATTTTAGTTAATTAAAAATTCATAGTTTAATACTATATAGCATTATTAAGTAAATACTGGTGTTAAAGAGATGAACCCCTGTGATAGTAAATGGATTGAGATTATTGAAAACATTTCTCAAAAGGTCTATCAGACTTTCTTTTTACACAAAATTGGTCTCAGCTTATCAGCTGAGGATTCAAAGTATGTATTCATATGCTTTATTAAAGTGAAGGTGACAACAACTACACTACAAAATATGGTTCGGGAACAAGCAAAAAAAAGGGATAAGAAAAGTAAGAAAAGAGAAGTACTTAAATGTCTTAAATGTTACTAAGAAGACATACTTGCATGTTGTGGGTTATTTTTGAGAGATAAACATTCAATATCTTCATAAAAGTCAAATTGATGATAGAAGCTACAAAGCACCTGATTACACATGTGAAATTTCTTTCTTGCATAGTGCCTTGTAACGTTGGACTACTTATGGAGTATGTCAACTACTTTCTCAGGGATGACAGTTCAAAATGTCCTTCCAGTCTTTTTTTTTTCTCAGAAAAAAGACCACCATGTGATTAAATTCAAGCTCTCTCAAAGGTCTAAGAGTAACTCTGATAAAAGAGGAATTCACCTAAAGAGGAAGCTTTCAAGACCCCACCTGTATGTTTTCCATTTGCACAAAATTAGATACTCACGGTGATGACACTATTAGTGTCATTATGTTTCTTAACATTAAGAACTAATAGTGTCATCATTATTAGTTCATAAACATAACTATTTGCCTTAACAGTAAAGTAAAAACAATACTCATCATAATGAGTTGCACAATTTAAATCAAGTAAGGAAATAATTAATATATCACAATCTAGAGATAAACCTGGATAACATATTGCCATCTATCTATCCAGCATCTGAAGGCTTCTTTTTGGAATTGACTCCCTTCCTAAAGGCTTGCTCTCTCTCCAAAAAAAAAAAAAAAAAAGTTCCCCTGGAACTGGCTTTTTAATTCCCCATGAGTACTTTATCTCCCACCTGATTCTTTACTCTTTTCCCTATGTTTCTGTACCTATTAGGAGCCTCATTATTAAAATGGTATAAAGTAAAGCCTCCTGATTCTCAGTGACTCACCTTTCCCTCATGAGATGAAAAGCTGACAGATTTTTCTCTTCTGTTAGTTATAAAACCACCTTTCTTATTTAATCTTCTCATTATCTCTGAATAGTTACTTTATTTATCATTGTATGAGTGGTAACCTCTTTAGCCTGAAAAAAAAAATCCTATTATATGCAAATGAGCTCAGGGAGCATAATGCTTTTCTGCCTTAGCTATTCTATAGTTTTCTAGCTTTGTTAAAATTCTCTTTAAAATCCATTCTTTCACACTTGTGTTGTCTACTACATATTTTTTAAAATTTTTCTCTTTGCAGCTATTATATTGTTCATCTAAAAAGCAGTTACTATCCTTTTCAATGTAGTTTAAACCTTTTTTAAAAAACATTTAAAAGTTCACTTTTTTGTTGTTGTTGTTGTTCCTTTCGGCCACCAAATTACTCACATGTTATCTGAAGATGATGCTTCTTCAAACATGGATTTTAGCCTTTTTTAAAACTAAACTTATGTTTTGCCTCCTTTACCTTTCAAACCATTTACTTTTTAAAAGGGGAATAAAATTAATTTTTTTCAATGTTGTGCTTTTTCTTTGTAAAAGAGAAATCCTGCCTTTTCAGCATCAACCTTTTTACATGTTTAAAGGGCAATAGTGTATCCATATATATGTGTATATGTGTGTCTATGTGTGTATATGTGTGTATATACATATATATATAGAGAGATACACACATGAATAAATGCTAATTTCAGAATTAATTAAATTTATATTGGTAAAATTAGAGGTTAAAATAAGTTGAGAGAAGACACTGTAGGAGTTCATAGGAATGTCAAAGTGAACATAAAAATAAATTCATTCTATCAGCATTACAGAAAGATTGAACTGATAGAAAATAATAATAAATAATATAGAAGTTTCCTCAGACAGTAAACAAATTTCCTTTTCAAGTTGTGGGTCATGGAAGCCAAAGGACAAAATTGATTACCCCATTTGTAAAACATCAGCAAAAAAGGACAGAAGACTTTGGGCAGTTATAACAGCAAAAACAAATCAAAATAAAAAGTTGAAAGACAAATATACCTATAGTGTGAAATTTTGCTAAGAAGCATAATCTTCCATGCATTTATAAATAATTCAGGGGATCCAACTCAAAATTGAACAGTCTACTTGTATTTTTTAAAATAATGATGTATTTCTCTTTGTGTCAGTTGTGCAATGTGCAATTGGACTATATGAGGAAATGCCACTGGCATTAAAGATTAAGTGGGGAAGAGAAGCTGGGCTTACTAAATAAGAAATCCATGTTGTAGGTCAGAAATATCAAATGCGCTGCCTATAACATTCCATAATGGGGTTGGAATCAAATAAAATACAATTGGGAAGTATTTAATAAGATATATAAAATACAATAAAACAGATTATAATATATCTTAAAACTCAATCAATACTTTAGTCCATGGGGATCCTTATATAAAGTTTAGTGATCCTTTTTCCTATTTGAATTTGACATTTCTGCTGTAGGTGATACGGATTCAGAGACACGCTAATTTGTTTTTAGATATATTCAAGGCAAGACGAATTCAAAATATTACAGATAGGGATTCCAGGAACAAAAAGGTACCACAAACACATTACAACTACTGATTGACATTCTTGGCTTATTGAGAGTGGTTTATATTCAACAAGTATCTCTTTAATGAGCACATTAGAAGAGAAGAAACTAACTTTTGCTGAGACATTTTTTTTCTCATAGCCACACTTTGCAGTTATAAAATGGTTTAAATGGTTAGAGAATATAAAATCCAGCTGTGTTCATCGCTTATTGATTTTTTAATAAAGCATTTAATTCGGTGAAACAAAATGCAGCCTTGAAGGTTCTCCTGAAACCAATGCATTTTCTATTCATGCATGAAATTTTTATTAGATTGTCAGGTGTTATTTGGGAGATAACCTTATTCACTGATCTTTTTAGATTTTGACATCAAGCACAAATGGGCAGAAATGGGCCAGGTGTCCCTGGAGACATGAGCACAGTACATTATTCTTACCCCTTTACCCTCACAGAAGACAAGGACAGATGGTACTGCTAGCCTCTGATTGAATTGCCACAACCTGCATGCTTTTTCTTATGAATAGCCATAATGTTGTTCACAGATCATTAAAATAGACAAGTATTTATCAATATATTACCATAGTAGAAGATTCTGTGTGAATCAAAGATAAACAATAAAAGTAATAGTTAACATTTATTTACTGCTTTAAGGATTGCCAAATGCTTTACTTATTTTCACAATAAGCCTATATGACACAGAACTGTCTTTATTAATCTTTCAGGCTACAAGGGGTTTTGATAAGGACAGATAAAAACATTATTATGATTAAAAAACAATGAATTAAGTCTAGAAGGATGGATGGTACAAAGAAGTCTTTTGTTAAATGAAAAGGTGTTTCTAACTAGTTAGACTGTGGAATATTTCTTGGAGGAGAAGGCATTCCAGATTCACCTTGAAAGATCAATATGCTGCTGGCCAAAAAAAAAAAAATAAAAAAAATTAACAAAGGATAAGTGGGAATAGGTTTTGCCATAATATAAACCATAGTAAGCAACTGTTCAGCTATTACACTGAACTTAACTATGAGGACTGTGTTTTTGAGGCACCACCATTAATCAATCCACATAATTGAAAAGTTTTTATTAAGGTTTTATAGATGAACTTTGGATTATAAACAGAAAAGTAAGACATTCTCTTTAATGAGTTTATTTTATTCTAGTAGCATGTATCTTTACTAGAAAATGAATATAAGATATTTAGTGAATAATTACTCAAAGTGTTATTAAGTGTATACTGTGTGCCAAGTGTTGGGAATTTTTAAGAAATGCAAAAAAGTCACTTGGAGGATTTATAATCTAATTCTTACAACAGTTATAGACAGTGATTTAGGAGATATGAGTAGAGCTTAACAATTGCTGCAATCAGGAAGGTCTTCTGGCTACATGAGCTACACCTTGAAGAGAACACAGGTTTTCAAAATAGAGAGAAGATGATATAAAGCATGCCAGACCTGAGGTACAGCCTATGCAAAGGCATGGACATGGTTGGCCTAATATTGTGCATTGGAAACATCAGGTGTTCCAGTTTGACTGAAGCAAAGAATATATAATCAGCAAAGATAAATAGGATGGAACCCAAGTGTGATTGTCACACTTTTCTAGATATTCTTTATTACTTATAATTCATCCATCACAATAAAAAGAAAATGCAAATTGATGTTTCTAAAATTTGTTAATCTGAAAAAAACCTCGTATGCTCACTTGGTAAATACTTGATAAAAGTATTATGAAGACACAAACCAATCAGAATGCAAAGGCAAAAAGAAAGGAAGAAATAAAAGAGAAAATTCTGGAAAAGCTTATATTAAAGATCATTAATATTTTAGATCTGCAAGAGGTTTCAGAGACAATCTACTACCATCCCCTCATTTTCCAGCTGAAAAAGTCAAGGCCAAAAGAGTTTAAAATATCTACCAAAGGCCAAAATGGTAACTGGCATCACATGTGGTATTTGAATCATATGCCTCTAACCCCAGAAACAAGAACTAGTATGCTTATTAATATAACTTACTAACATAAGGGCTTTTTTTCTTCCTTCATTCTGCCAAAAAATCACTGATTCTTCATTTGTCTTTTACTTCTAGGATTATTATTTAGAGCTAGATTGAGCATGAAGTGATTTAATGCAATCTCTTGATCTTGCAGCTGAGGAAAGAGAGAATGATTCACTCAAAAGTTAGCATCAGAGATAGGTTCTGAACTGAGTTCCTGTATTTCTAAACTCAGAGTTTTTCCATGGACCATGAGATGCTGGCTTACTGGTATTATGATGAACTATCATTTTTTTTAAACTCAGTTCATAACATCTATTCTGTAAATACTGTCTGTTTTTTTAAGTATTTAGAGCAATAGATCATAATCACTGTAGTTCTTTCACTTAAAAATATGAGAAATAGAGTCCTAGGAAAGTAAAATGAATTGTCAGAAGTACATAAGTAGTTGGTAACAGGTCCTATGTCTCCAAATAAAGTATACTTCTTTTCCCTATACTTTGCAGTGTCTCTAACTTATGGTTTCAAACTCTGAAACTTTTTAGAGAAAGTAAAGTGTGCTTAAACCTAAAATCAAAAGTCAAAGGGTGAATGGTTCCTACTTAAAATTTGTGAAAGATAGCTAATTCTTTGTTGGTTGCTGGGCAACTAACAAGGAGGTAGGTCAAACTGAGAGACAGGGTTGAATGAAAAAAAACACATGAATGAATAGAATCATTGTCAACTTTAGCCTCTTTTTTCCCCTTTAAAAGAATGAGATGGGACCAAATCCATAATTAAATTGAACAACTGGTAAAAAAAAAAGTCTTTTTGTGTCTTTTATTGTATTTCTGAGAATGTTTGCCCATTAAATTATTTTTCTTATGAATTATTTATTAATACATAACAGAAGGAAGCAGTTTTCTGAGAAGGTTAAATTTTAATTATTTTATAAGTGGATATCAAAAGAGCATGACTTTTAAATTACATATCTGTATTAATTTCATTAATCTTTGAAATCATATTTCATTTAAGATGCTGGTTTGTCAGAGAATTATATGCCCATTGCTAATTTCTGATCTTTTCTATAATACACATACATTTTTTGGATGATGTTTAAAGACTAGAAGTGAAGTGACTTTTCCAAGGTATCTCTTAGGTAAGCATCTAAGCCTTCTAATTCCAATTATAGGACGCTTAGTATTGTATCCTGCTGCCTACCCTGCTTCTGAGCAGCTTTATTTAAAAGTGTTTTTCTATGTCATAGAAAATGGGATCATAGTTTCATATACTCAGACATAGAAAGCTCTTTATTCCATCCTGATCAATTTCCAGATGAAGAAACTAAGACTTAATGTTATTTTGTGTTCCAGGGCTCCTGATATTTGGTAAAACTGAACAAAAAGTATACTGCTGATTAAAATAAATATATTTGCAGAGTTTGATACATTTCTATGTTTTATTCCAGCAGGAAAAAAGTCAAGAAAGTTCAAGAAGCAAGGGTAAGAACTGAATGATTTTTTAAAATTATTGTTACTTCTAATATTATTGAGTATGTTAAGAATGCTTAATCTTTAGCTTCTGGGTCAAAATGGGGTACTTTAGTAAAAATTTCGAAATATTGAAATATCAAAAATCATTGATAACTTTTTTTCTCTAGAATTTTCTTATAAATACACTATAGCAAATTTATAGAGATGGGGCAATGAAGGGAGTTTGGTGTGAATTGGAGTAGGGGAAAATAATTTTTTTGAAGCTGATGAGTTGGTATTATGGGCACCATTGCTTTATTTAATATAACAGGTGTGTGGAGTTTTAGTACCATATTTTTGTTTAATTGCTTGGTTTCTCTGAGGAAATTACTGGTAACATCATGAGATCAAAAAAAAAAAAAACCATATCACTTTAGTACCTGAAGAGAGGGGCAATCACTAAAAATTATTTCATGGAATCATACATTTTAGAAATAAAAGTAATCTTAAGCATTATTTAATCCACAGAAATAACACACTAGGCCTCTTGGTGGCCAGCAAAACTCCTGGATATGGCCTGAATCAGGCTGAAATGTAATTGGCTGTTTTAAACAAAATACAATAAAAGATAGATAATATTAATTTGTGGTTTCCCAAGTCAATATGTAGTACAGGGATCTATTTCTATTTAAATTTGACATAACTGATAATGTAGTTCTCAGTTTATAGAGAAGAAAACTGAAATGTTGGGGGTGCAATAGTCTTAGTCACATTGACTTGAAGCCAATAGCAAAGCAATAATTAGTAAAACCAGTATTTGAGCCTAGTCATCTAAATTTAAATTCAACCTTCTATACACAGCATCATAATGGGGATCTTCAAATATCCCTGGGTGCTTTGGATATTAAATTGTAATATATACACTATATCAGTAGATATATAGCAGTAGAAGATGAATTTTTGACATCTATCTATGTTAAGTAGGTGGCAAAGAATAAAACTTTAGGAGAAATTCCTGTTTATAAGCTTCAGTATATAAATGATGAGTTTTTAAAATTCTTAAAGGGATTTATATCAATTATATGTAGAAAATTAGAGATAACATTTTAAAGGATTACATAGTTTTCATTATTTGTCAGTATATTTGCTTGTGTATGTATGTGTATGATGATATGACTGTGCAGAAAACAGAATAAGCATTAGTTTTAAGAGTTTTGCATGTTTTTGTTAAAATATATGTTTCTTCTTCTAGGAATTCTAAAAGTATTTATATTTGTTTTCAGAAAACATGAGCATAACTTGATTAAATATGTGAAGTTATTAGGCTTATTTAATCAAAACACCCATATGAACTTTCAGTTTTATGACTAGATTGCTGCAGAAGGGAATTTCAATACCAAGATATGCTATATGATGTGCATTTAAATTATGTATTCATTTTACTTATTCCAAATATATACTTTGTTAGGAAAAACCTCAACGTGTAGTGTTAGTCTTAAATCATAGTTAGATTTGTTTTGCTTTTTTCCTTGATGCCTTATTGCCATGGGCAATATAAATTACATCACCTGTAGCAGCAAAAATGACAGTTTTCAACTTAATGTTTCCATGAGCTTTTTTTTGTTTTGGTCATCTTTTGCAAAGAAATACATGATGCAAGATAAATGTTTTTGTCTCTCAATGTTCTATCAATGCATTGCTCAGAACTCTCACTTCCATTATGGTTATAGGCCTCTCAGTTGTAAACAAACCAGGAGAAAAAAGATAAATTTATAGGACAAGACAGAGAGATCTGGTTCTTCATGTCACTGAAATGCTAATTTTATGGCTTAGAGGTAGTACTAAGGAGTGGTCTCACCTCACCATTTGTTTGAGGAACCCTGTTATGATTGATCAACAGATTATCTGTTTTTAGGACTATACTATAGTATTCCTAAAGCCAAGAGACTTTAAGATCATTGACAAACAGATTATTAAATCAACAGCACTCCTGAGGTCTGGGGGCCTGAGGATTACTGTTGTATCTCTCCTAGAAGCCGCATGCCCATCAGCCTGATGCTTCCCAAGAGTCTTCCATATCACCATCACCATGCCTAGTTACATGAGTCCTTGTGGACATGCTATTACTTGACTATAAAACTAACTTTTTTCTAATACTTTGCTTTTTTATTCAATATCTCAGGAAGCTTTTTGAGGCATAAAAGTAATAATCTGCCTAGTTATTGAATATTGTCTCAGGAGGATAAACCTTTAGTTGATTAAACCTATCATGTAAGTTGGCAATGCAACTGAAAAATGCTAGCTGTACTTACTGGATCCTAGCAACTATTCACCAGTTGATAGATTATTGAGGCTTATTAAATTGATAATTTGCCTTACCAGTGGCATATGTTATAGGGAAGGAAGTTGAATAATTTTATCTGCTTATTTTTCTGTGCATGTTTTTATTTAAGTCAGCAAGTCTACATTGAAGATGTTGGACATCTGTAGATCAAGTTATTATAAGACAATGCAATCCTTAGAAAATGGATTGGTTCCTTTTTTCCATGACTATATAGATAATAGTTTAAGCTAATATTCCTTTGATTGTCTCTTAAATTAATTCATGATTTGGTTTTGAATATTATTAATTTTATTCCTCAAATATTATTGAAAAAAATCCCATAAAGAATGCTAATAGTTTCTCCCAACATAGATAGAGCTTGACTATTTTCATTCTAGTTTAGTTTGAATCATTCTCATGGTCCTGGGTGGCCATTTTAGGGGGTTTTATGTAATAGAGCTTTATTTAGTAAAAGAAGACCTCATCCTTTTGCAGTGCATTTATATTGGTCCTATGTTATTTTAATTAATATCACAGATTTTGAAATTAGAATTGTGTTAATATTCTTTTATTTGCTTTGTGTTTCATAGATCTGATGGCAAGAGATAAGAAATTTCACGAATTTTACATCTTCTGCATTACCTGTAAAGAATAAAAAAAAGAATGTTATCTTGCTCAGTTTAAGCAAAGCATATGGTTTTCAGGTGCACTTGTGATCACAGGTTTAGAGTTCAAAGGTTATTCAGAGGCCTTCATTTTAGAGCTAAGATGCTAAAGTCTATAGTGATAAAATAATTAGGCCAAAATTGTGCAGGTAGATGTGGCAGATTTAGCATTTAGTCGATTAGAATTTGAATCCATATCCTGTGATTCCAAATGTGCACAATGATGCAGTCACCATGCTACCAATACATTAGCACACTGGGCTATCTGCCATACTAATAATTTTGTATTTCAGAAAATTTCCACATAGGATATTAGTATTAATAATGAATGTTGTTTTTAGGGATTTTTAACTTTTATAATTTTAAAGTTTAAGTGTTCCCAGATGTCTGTCAAGTTGAGGTAGAAATTAAAATGGCACTTTGATGGTCTCCCTAAAATGGAAGCTTGATGCTTTAGGTAGAAATGACAGAAGAATGTTTTCATTCTCCCCAAATGATCCCTATTCAACCCATTTTGCTATAAAAGGATGTTAGGTACCTTAGTGGATAGAAAACTGGGCTTAGATTCATGAAGACCTGGTTTCAAATATGGTCTCAAATATTTACTGAATGTGGGATCATACATATTTAATCTGTCTGCATCTGTTTACTAAATTATAAAAGGGGAATAACAACAGTACATACTTCTGAGGTTTGTTGTAAGGATTAAAAGAGATAAATATTGTCACATGCTGGGGCAGCTAGGTGACACAGTGGATAGAGCACCAGCCCTGAAGTCAGGAGGACCTGAGTTCAAATCTGGTCTCAGACACTTAACATTCCCTAGCTGTGTGACCCCTGGCAAGTCATTTAACCCCAATTGCCTCAGCAAAAAGCAATGTGTATATATATATATATATATATATATATATACATATATATATATATGTATATATATATGTATATATATATATATATATTATCCCATGCTAATGTGGCTTCTGTCAAAAAGTTGACATTTAATAAATACTTGTTTTCTTCCTCCCTTCCATAATAGGGGAATGTGTAAAAAAATTGATGTGACTCATAGAACCCCATTCTAAGCAATTGTGGACAGCTGAATATGTCCAAAAACTGAAAGGAGGATGTGAGAATGGTGTACAGAACAGGGAAAATCCCATGGATCAGAATAATAGATTTAACAATTTTATTAGTTTAGCAAAATAAGGTTTTTTTGTTTATTTATTATTATATATTTTTTTTAAAATCTGGGGCTCTGAGCTATAGAACAAGAATTGTTGATTTTTTTTTCTGATTTTCCAAATCAAAAAGAGAAAATATATTCTAGGGCCCCTCTGTAGGCAATAGATAATGCAGCAGTTTTTCCTGGATAGATATTGGGACAGTCAAAGGTTTCTTTCCTTCTCATTCATTGTTCCTACAGCTTAGTTTGAAAAAAAGAATTCCCACTATATGGGAGAAACTGAGATAATGGCTATTCAAGGCCAAGTTAAAGTAGAAGTTCCACAAAAGAATTAAAATTATGTATCATAAATATTGCAACCTTGAAGAACACCTTTTCAACTTTGATATCTGTGGAGTATGCTTATACTTTACCAAAGTCACTCACATGTTGCTTTTGCTGTGAACTTTTCATTAAATTACATTTTGCTAGAATTTACTTATAGAAGGAATACATAGAATGACTCATAAAAATATAACCTTGTAGTTTAGGCAAGCAATAACTTTCCTAAGTTTTCTTTCCTTCCTTTATCTTTTTTTCGTTTCTTTTTGCACCTTCCTTCTTTTATTATTTTCCTTCCTGATTTTTCCTTCCAATTTTTTTCTTCTGTATTTCTTTCTTTTATTTCCTTCTAATTTCCCCCTTTCTTAATTTAAAGATTACAAAAGCTTTCCAAATATTCCCCTAGAGTTTTCACATGTGATGGCTCAGAGTCCCTAAGTGCTTTTATTCCAAAAGAGATGAGCAAAAGGAAGATCCTGTTCGATGCATGTTTTGTTCCTTACTTACATGAACTCCTTACCATATGTTTCCCCCCCTGGAAGGGGAAGCTGTTTATGTAGCTGAAAGAAATAATACTATACCATTTAGACCTTAAAGTGATCTAGGTGATTGAGTGACTAGGTAATTGAAGCTTTATGATATTAAAGCCAAATAATTTATATATAAAATTGAAAATTGAAATATATATACATATATAATTGAAAATATACACATATATATGCATCACATATATGTATACATATGTATAATTGAAAATATAAACATTGAAAATAATTTATATACAAAATTGAAATTTTATATAAAATATGAGAGTCCATGAAAAGAGTGCTACAAAAGTAGAAAATCTTGAAAGCCAAGGCATCAACATTAGCATTATCTAGGCTAAAAATCATCCTTTCAAATATAGCATAAGAGAGCACTTTCTGTGAAAAAAATATAGAATATATGATTTACTCAGTGGCAAGGTCCATGAAAGTTAATGCAATATATGAGAAAGAAAAAAAAAAGGATGCTATTCATATTGCATCAAGAGGGATATGGTGTCAAAACATGGGAAGTAATTTCATCCTCAATGAAGTTGATTTTGATCAGAACATATCTAAATTTTGTGTTCAACTCAGGACATCACATTTTAGAAAGAACAAGATGGATCTTGTCTAGAGAAAGTTGAGCAGGAAAGAGAAATATAAAACATTTCATACAGGGAGTCAATGAAGGTTGAAAGAAATCTATTTGCTTGACAAGAAAAAAAATATTTAGAAGAACAAATAATGGTTGTCTTCAAGTTTTTGAAGGGTTGTCAAAGGAGAAAAGGACACGTTCTCCTAAGAAGGAACAGCAGATATAGTAATTACAGATGTGCAGATTTCTACTTGATGCAAGGTTGAAAAATACACTCTCAAAATGGACAGATTAAAGTACCTGTATATAGTGGGCTCCTAGAAGTTTTCAAATCTATTTGGATTGCATATTTCTACAGCTGCTCCAAGAAAAATTCAGTCCTAATAAAAGATCAAAATGTGCATGTTATAATGAAAGAGAGGTCATATAGGATAGAGTTAACTACAGAGATTTTCAAAATATTTGATTGAGTGAATTTATCTTGAGTATTAAACTAGGCACCTAATGATAATTCACTTTATATCTATTTATATAATTTATTTTTTTCTTTGTGGGACTCAAATACCAATCATATGAAATCCTCAACCAACTGATAAGGAAATGGCAGGATTATACAATGCAGGAATTTATTAACTATTCTTGATAGTTTGGAAACCTTGTGTTCCAAATTGTTCTCCTTCCCTCCCCCCATCTCTAATTTTAGACAGTAATATATGTTAAGCATGTAAAGTTTTTCTGTATATATTTCCACATTTATCATGCTGCACAAGAAAAATCAGATCAAAAAAAGGAAAAAAATGAGAAAGAAGAAAAAAAAGCAGGCAAACAACAACAAAAAGGTGAAAATATTATATTATGATACACATTCAGTCCCCACAGTGCTTTCTCTGGATGCAAATGGCTCTTTCCATCACAAATCTATTGGAAATGGTCTGAGTCACCAGGTTATTGAAAAGAGCCGTGTCCATTAGAATTGATCATCACATAATCTTCTTGTTGCTGTGTACAATGTTCTCATGGTTCTACTAACTTTACTTAACATCAGTTTACGTAAGTCTCTCCAGGCTTTTCTGAAATCATCCTGTTGATCATTTCTTATAGAACTACAATATTCCATCACTTTCATATACCATAATTTATTCAGCCATTCCCCAACTCAGTTTCCAATTCCTTTGCTACTACAGAAAGAACTGCTACAAACCTTTTTGCACATGTGAGTCCTTTTCCTTTTTTATGATCTCTTTGGAATACAGATCCACTAGAGACACTGCTGGATCAAAAGGTAAGCACAGTTTTATAGCTCTTTAGTATAGTTCCAAATTATTCTCCAGAATGGTTGAATCAGTTCACAACTCCATCAACAATATATTAGTGTCCCACTTTTCTCACATCCCCTCCAACACTGATTCTTATTGTTTCCTGTCAAATTAGCTAACCGGATAATATTTTAAATGCATAAAATATAAAATACATTAAAAAAGAAACAACTTACATTGAAATACAAATTGTATATATGTACATATATATATATGCACATATATACATATGCACATATGTGCAGACATATATATATATGTTTATGCATATATATATATATATATTATATATAAACATAGAATTTCTACACCTCAGGTTAAGAATATTTTCTCTAATGGAAGTAGCATGGAACTAGAATCCTAGATAGTTCAGTTCTGGTCATAGCTCTTCCTCTAATCTGTTGGATTTTTAAAGTCAGTCCCATAGTCTTTCTGGCCTTATTTACTAAGCATCTAAATAAGGGTATTGGATGAATTGATCACAAAATTTTCTCTTTACCTAAATTCTAAATAAATTAGTATTTATTGATTATTACTGTGTATTCTCTGGTGTAGTCAAAAGAAGTAGCCTAATCTCAGTACCTAATGATCTTAAAAAGATGACACTTCCAAATAATAACAGGTGAGTAAGCAAACCAAACAAATCTTAATTATTTAACCTATTAAACTCCTCTCTTCTGTCAAGGCCGAACTCAAGATCTTCCTTCTCTCTGAAGCCTTCCTTCATTTGCCTTTCCTCACACACTTTAACTAAGGTGAAAGTAGCATCCTCCTCAAATTTCTTATTGCATTTTGCACTATAATCCTCTCTTGGGTCATTATTATTTTTGCATGGGTTTCTTCCTCAAACCCATATTAATTGCCACTTCTTGATATAGGCATTTATGTGCAGTGGAAAGTGTATTAATTTAAAGTCAAAGTATAAGATATTAGATCTTGACTCTTCCATTTAACTGTGTAACAAAGTATAAGTAATTTATCTTTTCTGAGCTTTCACTTTGTTAATTGTCAAATGAAGACATTGTTTCAGCTGACCTCAAAGCACCCTTGAAGTTCTAAAATCTGCAATCTATTATTTCTTCAGCATATTACCTAATTGTTTAAACATATATTCATAATAAATGTGGGGTAAGTAAGTTAATGCAGTGTAGGCCAGATGTTCTTTTTCTCTCTGTCTCTTTGTCTCTCTGTCTCTGTTTCTCTTCCTTTCTCTCTCTCTCTCTCTCTCTCTCTCTCTCTCTCTCTCTCTCTCTCT